>APFE030625952.1:0-98265 GCA_000404065.3 Pinus taeda | reverse complement strand
TTTCCAAAATTTGGGGAGGTTGCGTTTTGTATCGCTTCCTGTTTCGGAAACTCGTACCCGTTTCCCCGTTTCGTGCAACTTAGATTTAAAAAGTGATGTGCAAGTCCTCCCTTGTCATCTCATATATAACCATCATCATTCGGTCTCCAAAACAAGCAATGCCCATCAAACAGTGTTAAGGCCAACTTGGAGGTGCCCTGGGTTCGACACGTAATTTATAAATAGAACACCAAGTTTCACAGACTCAACGATTCAATATTTAGGGGTACCCCAGAGTGTCAAATACCATGTGGAATCATCATATAACCTAATGCTTTGCTCTGGATGGGCAATGCTGCATCAACAAGGTCATATCTACTCTTTGGAATGGGTAACACAACCTCTGGTATGCTACGAAATGGAGTGTTAATCATATCTCCAAAAGCCTTTGCTGCTATGACAATACCGCTTGACAAAACCTTGCTCAAGATTAAGTGAAATAATTAATCATTAGGGACAATAACCATAAATGCGTCATAGTGGATAATACTTAATGTCAGGGGCACAATAATACTTCACACAAAGCTCACCTTCGAATGTCTAATGAGATCAAGTTCCGTAAACATGTTACCTCCTTATGTTAGGGATGGTTAGATAGATAACCCTATTAGGTGTTTCCAGCCCCGAACTTCATGCCAAGGTGCCATAGCCAAGTGACCAACTAATGGAGGTCCAACATCCAGAGTGTATAGATGTAAGGAGGGAGCAATCATGGAGGCATGAGTTACCCCTTTCCTCGACCTACTTTTGCCACCCCTTTGGTACTCCTTTTACTTCATGATTTGCTTTGATCTGGGTGCATAACTCAATAGCCCAAGCTTGCTTTTTGAAAATTTTCATTAGCCCTTAATGATGAGTCAATTTATCACTCATTGGGGTGGGGACAATACAAGACGTCCTTTTATGGGTGAAGCATCATGTGCTCGAGGAACTGAGTGGTGGATAATGAGGGGAGTAGATCTCATGCTAGGCTTTTGCCCATGCGCTAATCAAATGTCACAACCATCTTTTGCATTTTATCTTTTTCTTTCATTATGGTTTTGTTAGAAATCCATGCAACCTATGTCTGGTCTTTGCTCTTAGCTAGAAAACATAAAACACATTAGTAGTGCCTAACTTCAAAACTTTTGCATAATGGAAACACACCCCAGGTCTGGTCTATTCTCTTAGCTAGAAAGCATAAACACACTGAAAATGCCTAACTTTAAAACTGTTTCACAACAAAAATTATACCAACAATTAGGTCAATGATAATACACAAGAATTAATGCCCGAAACTTGTTTCTTATCATTCCATTAACAAGAAAACCTAGGGTTCCCATACTAGGGAAAATGGCCCTTTACAATTCCTACAATGTGAATATCAGGTCTATCCTTTGAACCATACCCAAGGGATGAGGCCAAGTCCCTTGGGCTCTCATTTGCCCAAAATACAATACTTGCAACTCTCAATTTCACTACTGTAGCAAACTAGGGATTTAATTGGCCTTCCTTAAATTACCAAAAGAAAATCAACTCACCCGGGCATGATCCTTTAGCCCACGATCTTCTACTATCCTTGTTGTTAGCCCTTTGGCAAAACTATTGTACCTTGATGTTAGCACTTCCTTGCATGCAACAGGCCCAAACAAACTTCTTCTCTCCCTTACTTTTCTCTTTCAAACCCTTGGTTGTCCTTATCTTGTTGTGGTAGAGCTTACCAACCCTCTTGCCTTGCTGTTCTAGGCCTTGGCTAGGCCTCCCTTGCCACACTAGCCTTACTGACAACCTTGACCAACCTTTGAGTGCCCTATGGCCTTGCGACCTTCTTTCCTCCTGGGTACATGCTCCTCTCAGCAGTTGCGACTTGATTTCTCCTCGCAACGACCTTTACCAGCCTTCAAACCAGGGCTACATGACTTACTCCACTCCTTGCTATTGTTGCGGCTATACTCTTGTCCAAGGCTTACTGTCTACGACTAGGCCCTTTAGCTTCCTTACACACAAGAAGAATGTCGTTGTCCTTCATGTTAACTAGCCTGCCCTTTGGCCTTATTTATGCTTGTCCAAGGGGTGTGAAACCCCAAGTGGTGTGTCCCTTGGCCTTGCTAGCCGACCTAAACCAACTTGATCCTTAAGCCAACTCATAGTTAAATTATAATTATAAATGTTTTTCCTTGGATTCCAAGCCTACTCCTTTGGGTAAAAGCCCCAAACTCAAAACCATAAATCCCCTAGGGGTTTTCCACTCAGAAATGCCTTCCAAGGTACCAAATTTCAACAGTGGGCCATTAATATATGTAATATATGAGTATCAAAGATCGTCAACAGTAATATAATTCTTCAACCACACTTCAACAAGCTAGGGTTGACCCCCAATGAATAGTAATAATCTATAGTATAGTTCCAATTTGCCAAGTCAATTTTAATAAACCATCAATTAGTTGTGACTCATGCTATTACTATCTAATTCTATTGTTATTATACTAATTGACTCATTGTCTATTTTGCTGCCATTGAATGTGTTTGTTGATGAGGGAGTGTTTGTGGTAGCCTTGTTCAATTCCAAGCATACACTGTTGTTGGAGCGAGCTTCTTAACCTTGCCTGTACTGACCCTATTTCTGCCTTACTTAATCGCCCATTGGATGCCAACAAAACTCACATCTGTTGTGGGCTTCAAGATTCGATATAATCTGTAGTCAACTAAGATGGGTACCTATTGCTGGTTCAGGAGGTAGACCATATATGATTGGAGCCCTTCTTTAGGATGGACCCTTAAAGACCTGACAATGGATTTGGGGAAGGGCATCACTGTCACAGATAGGATCTTTTTGCAACACTGCTTCACTTCAATCAAAGACTCAAGCTTCGATGTCACCATAGGCAATCACAAGAGGACACCCTTAGCGATTTGAATAGAACTCAATGGTAGGGTGAATACAAAAATAATGTTGCTTCCCGGATAAGGTCTCATTGGCCTCGACTTGCCTTAATTACAATCATTGCCCAGGTTACCTTCTCCTGCACAATATCAAATCGAACTCGGTCATAGTACAATAATAAGTTTACAAATGGGGCCACTGCCTGTATTAGATGTTTATAGAGCCTTGTTCTGATCAAACAGACCCTGGAGGTTCCTCGTTGCTCCGATACTATCCTCACAACCATCAACAACTAGACTTCTAGACCAAGGTAGGTCCTCGCTTGCATCAGGAGGAACTCGTTGCCTTGCCTAACACTTCGGAAACCATTAAATTCCATAGAGGTAACGCTCGCTACTTGTGGGAGAGTCTTTGGTAGCCACAGGAAAAGTGTTGGCCTTCATTGTTCTTTGATCAATGTATTGCCACAGAGAGACCACATCCTTACATCCGACCGAACTAGAGTTGCTTCAGATCCTTCTTCCCTGCAATCCAGAACAAATTCGAGGTACTCCCAAGAGAATATGTTGTGCCAGAATAAAGAAAGATGTGACTAGCTAGGCTGGGATCACCTCCATTGAAACAAGACAGGGGGATTAGCTAGGGTGGGATTCAATCTAAACTAATCAAGACGAAGGGTCTTAAAACCCTCAAAGCCTCATGCTCAAGAAAAACAGACACAATTCAAGTGAATTCAATGATGAGAAAGTGAATTCTAACTCTCCTTCATTTATAGATTTCCTCATGGAATTTTCAACTTCTTAATCAAATGTGAGGGGTTCATGTGCAACCCTGAATTTGGGCTTTTTGCCTCAGCTAACCCAAAATTTACTCAGTGTTGCCGCAAAACATGGGATATTGGGTTACCCCTTTATCAAAGACTATAACCTATGGGGTTGGATAGGCTATTCCGTCCACCCTAGGGCCATTAATCCATAGGGGACATTAGAAAAACACTCCCTGCCAAGGCACTTGAGTTGTCACAACTTACTTTGACAAGTCCACTGAAGTCCATCAATGGTATCTGCAGCTCGACACTCAACATATTGTTGTGCACAAAGTTCTCCACCATTTCACCAAAACCCCCATCCTACCACCGCAAGATGAAATAATCCACAACTCGTTGTCTGAACATTCTACTCCGTGTCTCACAAGGGATACCTAGCCAACTCTCTTGGCAAAACTATTGCTTCTTGCAATAATCTCATAGCTCCCTACTTGGGCTGACACCTTTGCACACTTCTGACCTAATTTCTCTTGAGAGTAGCTCTGATACACCCCAGGTTTGGTTTATGCTCTTAGCTAGAAAACATAAACACACTAGCAGTGCCTAACTTTAAAACTTTTGCACGACAAAAATTACACGAGGAATTAGATCAATGACAATACACAAGAAATCTTAGGGATCCTATACTAGGGATAGTGGCCATTTACAATGCCTGCTATCCTTTGATCAATACACCTAGGGCTGAGGCTTATGCCCCTTAGTCTCTCATCTGCCCAAAATACAATACCTACAACACTCAATTTCACTACTATAGTAGACTAGGGATTTTATCAGCCCTCCTTAAATTACCAAAATAAAATCAACTTACCTGGGCATGATCCTTTAGCCCATGGTCTTCTGTTGTCCTTGCTGTCAGCTGAAGCATAAAATCTGATAGTTTGTAGGCTTAAATGTAAAAATACACAAGAGGTATTTGTAATAATAATTTATTATATATATAAAATGTATCAGTGATGAATGTTACAATGAGGACCCACATATATATACCTAAGCAGGCGTCTTTTCGTGACTGGGCATGTCTCTTAGACATGCCTTTTCACTTAACTAATGACTTCTTAAAATGACATCTTATGTCCATTTGGTGATATGTTGGCTGTAACTTCAAAGAGTTACAGCCATTGTAGTTTGTTCAAAGGTCATGTAGCTTAATGTGGGTTTTGATGTTTGAAATTGGATATTGCCTATATGAGTTCTTTTTTGCAAACTAGGGTATTGAAATGACATGTTACGTCCATTTGGTGATACATTGGCTGTAACTTCAAAGAGTTACGGCCATTGTAGTTTGTTCAAAGGTCATGTAGCTTAATGTGGGTTTTGATGTTTGAAATTGGACATTGTCTATTTGAGTCCTTTTTTGCAAACTAATGAACAATCCCTACACAGGTCCAAATTTAGTTTCTGGAGGAGATGCCATCTGGCATCTTATGCTTGCGTTCAGGAGTGATTAGTGTTTGTTTAGTTATATTTGTACTGTTACTAGAATGCGGGATCCTAATGTGGATTTTAATTGCAACCATATTTCATCATTATGAAAATTTGTGTCATTTTTATAAGAGATTCTTTATAGGATCAGTCATTAAAATACTTATTTTCCTGTCACAGACTTATTGGATGGACAAACCGGCAAAACAAATTCTGAAGGATCAAACAAAAGATTATTCTCTTCAAGGAAAGGAAGCCAGCGTTCCGTATTATGATCGTGCTTGTGCGGCACCCTTGACAATTCAAGATGGATCAACAAAGTCAGAATGGTATCTTTTTTGTGTATTACTGTTTTCCTGGCAGTTGCTGACTTGACATGGGCTAGGATATTTAAGTTTCCATTCTTACTCGAGTGAAATTCTTGTTTAGATCATTGTAAGCAATTTGTTGTGATGGAATGAATTGTCTTATATTTATATTGTTGTAGTAAACAAATCTGCTGGCATGAGATATCCGCACATTAATTGAGCTATTTTGTGTGGTCATTGATGTTTAGTTACCACTCGTGTTTCTAAAATTAAATGTGATGCATTTGGCCAGCTCTATGTACATGTGCAATTGTTTAACTCATTTAGTTCCAAGTGTTCATTCTTTGGCTGCTATTACTCAATAGTATTTGATTTACTTATTTTGCAGCAACGAAGTGCCCCCAAATGAAGCTTCTAGATGCTTTAACTGTGGCTCATATAATCATTCTCTGAAGGATTGCTCAAAACCTCGAGATAATGCTGCCATAACGAATGCTCGCAATCAACATAAGTCGAAGCGAACACCTGCTTCTGGTCCACGTTGCCCTCAGAGATATTACCAAAATTCTCCCGGGGGCAAATTTGAGGGAATCAAACCAGGAATGCTTGGAAGCGAGACCAGACAATCCTTGGGAATTGGGGTAAGTGGATGTGAAAACCTATACTTAATACATTTTCAAATCAAAGGAACATATCTTTGTGCTGGTGTTTCTATAATTCTAAATGTTTGAAAAAATGTGGTTTACTTTTAATATAATAATTTTCCCAAATGCAAATCTTCAGTTGTGCTATTTTAATTAATACACAACTATCATGTGTAATTATTACATTGGGGATAGATTATTACCTTTCCTTTGCTTAGGACATGACTTTGACACTGAAGAGCATTTTTCCTAGACATATAGCAAGATATTTTACCATCTAAAATTTCGTTGTATTATATTGTACATTTCTGAATTTTCCTTGACAAGAAGGCATTGAATCTTTTATGTTTTTCTTTGATTTTACTTTTAACTTCTTTATTGGCCTTATTGTCTTGCATTATTCATAATCTTTTCTTGGTTGATGTAATGTTGAAAATTCAGCCTAACATACAACTCCAGACACGTGAGTATCAGAGTTTTACTCTGGGCACAAGCCAAACGAGCCAAAATGGCTTGGGGCATATAAATGCCTAGAAATTGTCCTGTAGAAATTTCAAGAATCCATTGCTCAATGCAAATTCAGAAATTTCACCTTGAACATGAGGTTTCCCAGATCTATATCCTTTGGACTTTCAGTGTTGGGGTTGGATCTGAAATATTAAATTACAACAGAAAATACTTCTCCTCTTCAACTCAAATCACAAAGCAACCCATGAAAATAAATACCAATTAAGTAGATTTCAGTGCAACAATGTTTAAGCCTATGTCACCTGGTTTGAATTCGAATTCGAGTTTGACGACCTTGAAGTTCGACAAAAATTCTCGGTGAACATTTTCATGATAAAATTTGGCATTGAATTTGACATATTTGTGTTGATTGGAGTAGAGAAGGAAGGGTTCTGCCTGCCTCAGTGCCAAGGCTACACATGAAGGTTTTGTGTAGGGTGTTTGTGCTTGAGAACACTTGATGGATTTTCAGAGCCTCTGTGACACATATTTCCAAGAAGATACAAGGCAAGTAACAATGTCAATAGAGTAGATGAAGTATAAGACCTAGCTTTAATCTGTAAGACGAGGAAAGGTAGAGAGATTGGAGGATTTGTGAGGGGTAAGAAGGAAGAGTCGTGTTCCTTTGGTCATGATAAGGAAGATTTGAGTTATGTGTGTCATAAAGAGTGGTACTTTTTAATCAGTATATTAAAAAGGAAGCAAAAGGCAAGCAATAGCGGATGCAATTTGTAGGGAGTGCATAAGCTTTCGCCGGATTGCATATGTTAGCACCTAAGCTTGAAACTGCTTTCTTTTTATTTCATTCCTTTACACCTGTTGTCCACACAAATTGCAGACCCAAAAATGTGTTCATTGTAGCAACACTCAGAGAAGGGGCTGTCACCTATTCCCAATTCTCTTCATGACTTTCTCTTAGCTAAGCCAAGGGGGGGTAGACCCTAACGAAGATTCTAAAAGGAAATCTTGTTAAATCTAACAAGTTCGAGGAGATAGTTAGTAAACAAATTAGGCATTCACTATTCAAATATCTTGAATTATAACTTAAAATGAAATTGATTAGCAAGTACAAATAACTATGAGCATATAGCATCAATAATGTAGATAGATCAATTATATTCAACAAGATATCCCGCAAGGCAAATTGTAAGTAGACCAGCGCCAATAATAATATACTTGCAAGAAAGATATACTCAAAATGAAATCACAATACTTGCAATAAAATGTAACTTTCAAGTTGCAAGAATGGGAAAGCTGCAAAACAAGTGTTAGTAAATCAAGACAAAACCACAATAGCAAAAATTATATATAACTTTGAGAGATGAACAACTAAAATAGAAATAGAGCTTGCAAGTGAACAATATTTGTACTTGAAAGAGAGATTGCTCAAATATGATATAATGACATCAAAGAAAGCTTAATATGAGCATGTAAATAAAATGGACAAGTAAAGTGCTTTCAAGTGAATGTAGATGCTCAAAATTCAACTTGTATGTATTGGAGAAAGAGCTTGAATAATAATCAATTACATGCAAGGTGAACCAAAGTTGTAGGTGAATGTGTGAAGAAAAGTGTTCTTGGTTAATTTTATTAATGCCTATTTTAGGTTGTTACTTCCCATCAATTCTTTGAACTTGGTAAGTACTTGAGGTGGTTGCAAGAAGGCTAAGTGAGGAAGCTAGGACTTCATTAATGATACCCACCTAGTTCTTCAAGACAACTCGCATGCCTTTGTTTCAACAAGGGACTTAGCCATGTAAGAGAACTGTAAGGTCATGTGTTTTACCTTTCCTCCAAACTCAAATTTTGGGAAATTGAATGCAAGTTAAGGAATATTTCCTAAAAGAAAATCAACCAAGCTTATGCTTGGAGGCAGTGTTACTTGGGAGTAGGAGCGAAATCGGGTGTGGGAGTGACATTTTCAAAAGATCTCGGTTTGGGAGCGAATTCCGGAGCGATTTTTATATGATATATACATTTTTTATATTTTGATACATATATGTCAACAAAAACACGTAGAATGATGAATTAGATATAAAAAACATAAAAAAACATAGATTGATCATTGAACCATATAACAACAATCATCTAGAAGTTATAATCTTCATCAACGACGTCCACAAGTTAGTAACATACAACATATTGAGTCTCGTGAATCATGATTCATCAATCTTAAAGTTTCAACTTCAAGCTTTCAAAATTGAAAATTGAATATATAACATTTATCATCATTGATCACTAAAGTTGTACTTGTAAGCTAAGTTTAACCATTACAAGAAATAATATCTAACATGAAATGAAATGTTATAAAATGAAATGAAATGAAACAACTTTCACAAAGCATCATATTCATAATTTAGAATCATTACCAATGAGTTATAATTGCCAACTTCAAACTTCAAACTTAAATTGTCATATATTGTTTTCAAAAATATCATAATAAATATGAAAGAGTCAACAATTATGTAAACTAATAGAAACTAGAAAAGACAAGTAAACTTTAAATCTATTATCTACTACTTCATGTGGCCCTTGCCACGACAAGTGTCTGATGTATGAATAGGTCGTAGTGGTCTTCTAGGAGTCTCCTCCCGCACAACGGACGACCAGAACCAAAAGGAACATGCCCTCCATGTGAGGGTGTAGATGGAGGCAACAATAGTAAAGGAACAAGACTCAAAACTCGAGCACTGCTACTGGATGGTGGAGGTGGCATGGTTGTTGCTTCATCTTCCTCTCTCATAAGTTTTGCTTCCGGTTCTTCAAGATGTATAATGCCATCCTCCAAATTATCATCTTTTGGGTGGCTGCCCCAGAAATTTATATGTTGGATCCTCATAAGCCCGATCACAGTAATGACTCAACAACCTCAAGTTGTAGTGCACATAAACCAAGCTTTCTGCTCGGTTTTCATTGAGTCTGTTTCTTTTCACATTATGTATGAAGCTGTAGGTGCTCCAACACCTCTCTGCAGAAGAAGTATTTACAACCTGTGAGAGAACTTTTTTTTGCCAATTTTGGCAAAAGTCCCTGGCCGCCATATGCTTCCCACCATGTGAGAGCATCAAATCTGTCTCTATCTTCCATTGCATGAAAGGTACCAAACAAACCAGTGCAACTGAAGTATCTGCCTAATTCAAGACACAGACTAGCACATTCCTCCCTGTCAGGTATCAACTTGTCTAATGCCTGCAAATATCTTGTAGATACCTCTTCATCTATATGGGGTCTGACCCTAACCCCACCCCCTGGTGCAGGTTGGCCCAACCAAGATGCAGATTAGTATTTTGGTGTAAGGATATATGCTAAGCAATGTAGTGGAACATTAAGTTTATCCCACCGTATACACACACAATCGTGAATTAGTTTATACAAGTTGGGATCATTTTTATGAACAATATTGTTTATTTGCCCCAACATGGTATCCATCTACGCATACACCTCACCAATCATTGGTTTATTTGTATCTGCAAACATAATCATGTGATAAACGGGCTTGGTGAAATCCAATACTTGCCTCACATGTGCGCAATGTTAGGGTCCTATAATTATAGGAAATCTGATGATTCAGATATTATTTGTTGCTCTCATGATGAAGCTTTTGGCTTCCTGACTCGCCTCGCTTCCTCTCCAATTTCCATCATCCTTTACTCAGCTTCCTGCTTTATCACCCACTTTCCTTGTTAATTCATTTGAATATTACCCCAGCATAAACTGAATACTTGCTTTCAAATCATTAAGAATAGGTTTGTGTGACAAAAAGGTTATATATTGCAGGGCTTTTGGTTTTAAAGCCTTGGATTTTATTGAAATTTGCATAAAAAATAAGCCCGAAAGCTTAGTTCCCACTCCATCTTCACGCGACTTGCATTCACAATACCTAAGCCTAGCACACCTAACACCAAGCACAAGTGGGTAGCCTTGGGCTTATTTTGTCGAAACACAATGTAACTATGGGCTTATATAAACCATCATGAAGAATGTTCCCTTGTGAATGTGGGATAAATCCCATAAAGTAAAATATATATGTAATCCCTCATTTTACCCCTTACTTCACAAAACCCTATTAATATAAAGTTTTGGACTTTATATTAATTTCTCCCCGCAAGCCTATACTACCTCTTCCCCCTGCAAAGTCAACCAATGGCCCACCTCGCACTAAGAATTAAACCCCCTTCATTTTTATTTGCCTCGAGATTCATAAAAATAAATGAACAGTTAAAATTCCATATCACGCATTCAGCTCATCCAACACTTAACACTCGAAAAGCACGCGAGATTAGTGGTTTTCCCAGTCCACCTTTTTGCTACATGGCAGCCCCATGTTATATCATGTCCTCCAAAATAATACCACCTACCACTTTAAAGCGGTGCGATAAACCATTAACTGTTTTGGTTTTGAATCTTATAAATGTTACGAGAATATAGGGTGGATTAATTTCAAGTGAAATATAGAGATATGAAAATGCGGTAATATTTCAGAGCTACGGGTGAAACCATACTTGAGGTAAAATTATATAGCTACATGCAATATGAGACTAAGGTTGTGGAATGAGATTCAAAGGTAAAATGGTTTTACAACGACACATGAATTTATCAGAGGAAATAAAAGGGAAAATTTCACATGAAATTAATGTACAGGAGAGCAAAGATAACATTCATGTAAATGCATTTCACGATAGAAGATTAAGGTGAAATCAATTTACAGGCATGGTGAAATCAATTTACAGGTGTAAAATCATGTTGCTGGTGAAAGTAAAATAGTAAAGTGAGAATACTCTTCCAACCATACAAATCAACACATGGTTTTGTAAAACCATCCAGGTATTCTACAAGGGTAAAAGGAATTTACGTACAAATAAAATGAATTTACAGAGGAAGGAGTAATAGAAACAAAAGTAGACATGGTTTTGTGAATTCATGGAAAGAGAAAACAAAACCACGGATTAGAAACAACACAAGGTTTTGTAGAAATTTAATTATAAATTTCATTTAAAATAATTTGGAAATATTATTCAAATATATATATTATTATATATTTTCCAAAATATTTTGTGACACTAATGGATGATAAAACAACAGGGCAGTCACAGGATCAACCATCAGTGAGGGAAGTCACAAATTATCAAGTCAGAGGATCAGCAAGCAGTTGAGTAAATTACTAAGAAAAAGGGAGATACACCTGCATCTGCTAGTTCATCTGCCAGCACAACCACAAATTTGGGTCCACATCTTACCTGCTCCCACTTCCACAACAACAACATTTGCACAACACATTCCACCGGAACTATTAATCTGCAACAATTAGAGCTTTTTAGTTCATCTATAGTCTAAAAATGTCCTGTTTGTTAGAGACAACATTTATTGTAAACAATTTGTAAATTTTGTATAAATACTTCTACTTTTGAAGTATTAGGTGTGGATTGTTTGAGATCAGAAATATTAGTAAGATGTTGTAGCATTGTAAGTTTTTTTAAAAGCACTGGAGCATCAATACTAAGCAGACCATTCATAGGATTTTTGTGGCTTAAATACTGGTGATGTTTTTCTTATGTTAAAGTGTTTCATTGTCATCTCTTCACTGTAATCATCTGAATTCCAATTGCAAAATAGAAATGTGATGAATAGGGTTTACTTTTGAGTACCTTATTCTGGCTGCTTTTGCAATCTGAATGTTTTCTACTGAAGGCCACAATAAAGAATTCTTGATTGCTCTTTAGTTCTGCTTGATTGACTGAATGCCACACTAAAGAATTCTTAATTGCTCTTTAGTTTTGCTGGAGGTTTTCATTGTTCTGCCATCATCCACTTATTATTCTAAAAGATCTAATAAATATTCGTAATTTGCCTTGAGTTTACTCTGTGAAAAATTGATGCAACCATCCAGTTTACCGACTCCACTGCCCAATAGATGCTAATTAAATTGAATACAATTAGTCTTCCAAAACCCAAATCAAAACCCAAAACCCAAGTACAATCATAACTAGTCTAATATTTTCAAGCAACAAAGATAAATTTTACAGAGAGAGCCTTCTCTGGGATTGGAAGGGCTAGATTTCCATCCCAAAGTTGGTTTGATGTTGCATTCTTGTGATTTGTCCTACGACCTTCAAATTATAGGGTGATAACACCCAAAACATACCATGAAGAGCGGTCTTCTCCACCTGTTCAAAACCTTGCCTGTCAGTTGAATTTGTAGCCCTTTCCTTTAATACCTGCCAGTGTGGACTTGATACCATGCTAGCTAATGACTCTCTTACCTTCAAAAAGCGCCTGAAGGTGAGGTAATAGCTACCAAATCTAGTCCTCACAATCTTCAACAACTCCAATCTTGAGTGACTATAGAAAAGGCCATGGGTATTGCTATGATTTGTAATAAATTTTATCATTTCTTTGCCTCTCTTGTACAAATCACCAATCCATTTGTATTGTTCGTTTTTGTTCTTAACAATATCATGCATCAAAAGGTTCATTGTGTGAACCAAGCACCTAGACCAAAATTATGTTGGGGTATTTATCCTCAATAATTGCTCTCGCTGCCTTACAATTAGGAGCATTATCAATGATGACTTGGATGACGTTGTATAGCCCAATATGGTCAATTGTTTCAAGTAATGGTTCTGCAATGTTGATGCCGGTCTTGAACTTGCCTAAGTAGTCATATGCTGAAAGAAAGATGGCACCACTAACAAACACAACAAGAACACTTATCAATGGCTTGCCTTTTACATTTATCCATCCATCAGATATAATAGACACCCCATGGTCAGTCCAAGAACTTGTCATTCTACTCAAAGAATGTGATATTTTTGCTTTTTCATGATCAAGTCCAACAGTTCTAGCCTTGTCATACCCAGGGCTCTTGTATCCTTTAGGGGCATCATTTATGGCAGAAACCATTTCGTGCCAATAAGGTGAGCGAAGAAACATTGAATGGTATCCCACATGCATAGAGAAACTTGTAAACTTTTGAATCCACATCATTCCTACACCATTCATCAAGGAAATCTAATATGCTTCTACGCCTTAAACTTGGTGACCCTGTGCCTCCATATCCCTTTGATTTTTTAGATTTGTATTGGGCTTCCTCTTCCCTTATGCATTTGGCTCTATCTGCTGTTGACACACCTGTACAAGTTTTGATTTCTATTTGTTTATCTCCATCCCATGGCCTTTTCTCACAGAGGTGCTTTCTGGCATGGGTGTATGAACCTGTGTAATTATTGTTGCAATGGGGGCAATGAAATTTAGTGGTTCCACCTGCTTTCTCTGCTTTAGGCCTATTAACATATTTCCACAATGGAGTTTGGTCTTGTTTATTTTTTTGAGACTCATGTTCACTCTCCTCCAGCTCCTCCTCTCTGAGGTTTTCATCAAATCCACTATGACACACTTCTTCATCCCCTTCTTCATTTTCAACCCTCCTTTTTCCAACACCATAATAACCAAAAAAGGAATCAAGAAGAAGAAAATGCCAAGAAATATAACCATGATGTTTGAAATTTGAAGTTTTGAATCCCCAAAAAATGGAATGGGAATGGGTCTATGGCCTCCAATCTCTCCTTGCTCCTTGTTCTCACTCTCACTTGCTCTCTCTTGCCCCTCACTCTCTCTTACTCTCTCACTCTCACTCTCACTCTCACTCACACACTTTCTAAAATAATGAATTCATTGGAAGGAGGGTTTATTTATATTCCCTCCCTCCCTCCCTCCCTTTTTTTTTCCCAACGATGGTTTTTATTTATTTATTAATTCTTAATTGTTATTTTCCTTTCGGCATAATTTATTTATTTATTTAGTTTGTTGTTATTCTTTTGGTTTTCTTACTTTTTATTTGAATTTTTATTATTTATTTAATTATAATTTTTAATTTTTAATTTTAATAATTATTATAATTTTTTTTTAATTATATATATATATATAATTATAATTAACAATTAAAAAAAAATTATAATTATAATTATTAATATTAAAATTATAATATTATATAATATATATAATATATATAATTATATATATATATTATAATTATATATAATATAATTATATTTTAATATTATAATTATAATTATAATTTTTTTAATTGTTAATTTTTAATTATATATATATATATATTTTGTTTTTCGCCTGATTTTTTGGCCGTCGGGAGTGTTTTTTATAGAGCAGGAGTGGTCGGGAGCAATCACTCCTCGCCCGCTCCCGGGCTATAAAAATCGCTCCGAGAGCGATGGGAGTGACGCTCCCAATTTCGATTAAGCAAATGGCAGAGAGCGAATTTTTTTATTTTGTATTGTTTTCCGGGAGCGTGCTCTCGACCCACTCCTGAGTCGCTCCCACCCGGAGCGCAGATTGGGAGCGGGATCACCGGGGGGGGGGGGGCTCCCCCGCAACACTGCTTGGAGGGAAATTTTAGAGAAGCGAAATTGCAAAATGAGATGTCAAGTCAATTCAAGTGCTTAATGACAAGATTGTTTATGAAGCTCAATAAAATGTCACACTTGCATAAAATAGTAAGATCTAAGATGCGAGCAAATGAATGATGAAACAAACGATGTACCGACAATACAATGAGTTATATTAGTAATGAATAAATCATATCTCATCTAGTAAATCAACTGCTAAATAACCCAATGCAAAATGCAAATTAGGGATTAGATCTAGAATGTAAATGAGCAGTTAGATGATGAAATGAGCAAGAAATTAAACTAAATGAAACAATTTAGTCACCAATCACCCAAAGATCGTCCTTCCAAATGAGGAGACCTTTGATGCCAAGGGGGAAGACCCCAAGCTCCGTCAAGAAGACAAGTTTTTTTTTTTTATTATTATTAGAAATGCTCGCTTATAGAGAAGTGAGGGACTTAGATCCTAAGGAGGGTTTACAACAAGGAGCTTCAAGGATCAAATACTCTTCAAAATACAAGATGGAAAAAAGAAAAATGCTACAATACTTGTGTTACAATGAAGGGGTTCCTCAAGTGAGGAAACTCACTTTTCCTCCAATGGATCTCGCTCTAGGGTTTGACGTCCAAGAAACCCTCTTTTTATCCACGACCAAGGGTATGAAGAGGCCTCAAAAATGTTGATTTGATCCTTCAAGCCTCCTTATAGAACCCTTTAAGATGTTTTCAAAACCCTAGTCCTCAAGGCTCCGCAAAGAACTGCGCAAGGATAAAAGTGGAAGATCAGATCGAATGCCAAAAAATTTAGTCATAAAAATAATGAGAATATACACAAAAATACAATACAAGGCATAAGAGAATGAGGACACCTCCGCTCTTGCGCAAGCAAGAAAGGGAAAACCCTTCAAAAAGCTTTGAAAAGCTAGATCTTATTCATTAAAAGCGCATAAAATAAGCAAGTGGATTTAAATTTAATCATAAAACGTCGTAGAGAGCTAGGTTAAAAACTACCTCTTAAATCTTTAGATCAACCTTTGAGAGAAATAACTCGATGTGGGTTCTTGCTTCTTTCCACTTGAGAGTGAGTTTGTTTAGCCAAAAACTTACCCCACGCTCAAGATCTGCTTCAGAAAATAAAATTCCTACAAACTTGGCAAAAATTTGTCAGATCCACAAGGAGCTAGATTACACAATGAAGAAGAAGGCTAGGGGTTCAACCAAAACCCTCTAGTGTTTCTCCCTCTAGAGTGGTCCTCTAACTCAAATATCAATGCAAGATAGCTTACGTCAATAGATCCAAAACTTGACAAATGAAAATAACAAATCGATTCAGCACAAGTAGAGCATTAAGCAAAAATTGAAACAATAATACTTGAAAAGAATAAGAATAACACCAGATAGAATAAACCCCAAAGTCTTTGCTTTATTAGATCATGAGAAAATAGAGTACAAAATCTGTAGAGCCGCTAGCCCAGTAGTTCGTCTAAGCATAACATAGAATGATTACAAATGAGGAGCCAGGGCTCTATTTATAGAGAAAAGGGAGTAGATCTTGATGATAGCACACTTCTCCAAGTGATCCCAGGGCAAGACTTCTTGATCCCTTTCAAACAAATTGAAACCCTTCTTGATGCCTGTGCAGTCTTCAAGGAGAGAGACGTTGGAACAAATGGAATGATGGGTGGAGTGGTATGGGACCACCCTAGACGTTTTCTCTTAATTAACCTTGATCTAGTCCTAATCGAATCTCATCAATTATCCCAGTCAAATCAATTAAACCAAACCTCCTTCCTTAAAAATGTGAATCAATTTTTTTTTGGTGGTTAACTTCCTTGGTCAGTGGATTCCACATCACCTTTTTGACTTGATATTGACCCTTGTGAATTTCCACCTCATTTCATATCATTTTCCACTTGGAGAGAATTTTTGTTCTTTCTCAATTATTAATTTTTGGCTAATTTATTTGCCATTTTTTCCCAAAACTTGGGAAAAATGGGTTTTGATGGGTAGATAATCATTTTTTGATCCTCAAGGTGTGTTTTCGTAGAAATTTGAGGTGTAGAGGTGTAATTTTGAGTACTCATACCCACTTAAACTTCTCTAGACAACACATTACATTTTACATCAAAATTTATTAAAAATCCCATCTTGCGGGAATTCTTTAATACTTAAAAACTGTCACCTAGACTTAACAAATTCCACGAAAGTTTAGAGATGATTTAGTATGGTAATATACATTGACTCTATACACTAGGACTCAACTAAGACTCTACCATCAAGTCACACTCCAACTTTGGGGTATATCTGGGAGAAAAACTCAAATAATTATTCATTGTTAAAACACACAAATAATTAGCTAAGGTAAAAAACTCCCTAGACTGAACTCACTTGGTAGTAAAGTCCTAAGCTACCTAGGCCTGTTACATGACTCTAATTTATCCTACTAGCATCATTTTTACAATGTTCCCGCAGGGCTGTGGAATTTGGAAAACAGAATGATGAGAAGAAGAAGAAGCGGCATAAAAGCCTTGATGAAGTTTGGATTTCTGATTGATCTGGTGATGCTGGAATGCTCTAAGTGTGCTTTGATCATGGAGTTTTTGACAAATCTTCAAATGCAACTCTAGTGGTCAACACCAACAACACCACTTCTTGTGTTGGTGGGTATGTGGATAGTAGAGCTTTGAAACATCTTACTTTCAACAAGAAGATCTTTAAAAAATTTCAAGAATATTATGCTAACATACAAGTGTAGTTGGGTGGCAATATCATATGCATGATTACTAAAATGGGCTCCATCTCTTGACGGATGCCTTCATGGTATGTTTTAGATAAGCAAGATGTTCTATTTGTATGTAGTTTCACAAATAATCTTGTTTTTGTTTCAATAATCCTAGATTTAGGTGTATAGTTGAGTTCAATGATCAACATTACTAGAGGTTCCATCCAAGGATGTGGTCAAGTTTTGATTAGTGGAGTGCAAGAAAGGGGGATTTTATAGTCGATTTTTTGAAACATTTGTCAAAGTAAATGTTCAAGTAATAATAATCAATTAGATACTAGACATATGCACTAATAAAGTCATTTTAATTTTAGGTTATATTATCCTTTTTTGTTTTATGATAGTGCGTATTTTGATTTGTCCTGCATTCATAAAATGGATTGACTCAACTATTATATAAATCTTTATAAGAATGGTTTCACTTCTCATTTGGTTAATGCAATACAAAGAACTCTCTTGAGTTATCTTGGTTTTCTATATGTGTTCAATTTTCATGTTATCATTATATGGTATTAAAGCAAGGTGAGAGGTATGGAGTTGTGAGAGAGTGAAGACCTAGGGATTTGTTTTTCAATTGAAAATTATTAAATATTTTTAGAAGAACCTTGCAAATCATGGTTTACACACACCACAAACCCCCTGCAAAAAAAAATAATTGAAGGTAAATATAATGCGAGCCAATTTATATGACCATACATCCACCAAACATAGTTACCAAGAGATCCACTAGGAGAATCATGCTTATGATACAACTGAAATTTTTGTTAGAATTTTGAGAATATGATTAATCATACGATAACACAAAACACCAAATAACTTTACTAATCAAACCTCATATGCGTAATAACAATACTTAGTCATAGAGTAAAGGAGATGGGACAAAATGAACATAGCAAATTTACATGGTAAAACCCCTATTAGGGAAATATCCACGGGAAGGTAATAACATTTGATTATCTTCAAAAATCTCCAATCTCATAAAGAGCATCTTCATAAACACTGAACCCTTTACAAAGATAATAGTTTTATCTGCACTGTGTTGTGTGTTTAAGGAACTCCCTAATGTCTATTATATACCAAGAAATATGGAGGAATTACATCCCAGTAATACATGTGGGATAATGTGATTTCACCTCTTCATATAACAAATTATTGCAAGGGTATTTTACTCGATGTTGAATGTGTGGGATATACCTCTTTTACATAAAATTAGAGCTTCTTCCGACATAACCTAGACATTATTACCTTCCAAAGGGACACATCCCAATACTCCCCCTTAATGATGACTAGTGAGATGGAACACTTTTGGAGGAAGATGTCATTACATCAACACTCCCCCTTGATGACAACTTCCCGTATTTCCAACATCTTACGAAGTGTTACAAACTTCGCTTGAAAAAATAAACTCTTGAAGAAGTCTGAACACTATCACCAACAACAAGCAATACTCCTAGGAAGTTTGAACATTGTCACCAATAACAAAGCAACACTTTTGAGGAATGTTGAACAAATAACACTCCTGAAGAAGTCTGAACATTGTCACCACAACAAGCAATACTCCTGAAGAACATTGAACATTGTCACCAATATCAAAGCAACACTTCTGAGGAAGTTTGAATACTGTCACCAATAACAAGCAATACTCTCGAAGAAGTTTGAACATCGTCACCTGTAACAAAGCAACACTTCTGAGGAATTCTGAACAGATAACATTCTTGAAGGAGTTTGAACACTATTGGTAGCAACAAGCAGTACTCCTGGAGAAGTCTGAACATTTTAACCAATAACAAGGCAACACTTCTAAGGAAGTCTGCATAGTTTCACTCTCAATGGGTGATCAACACAAATTTATAAATATGCAGACCTATATTTCCCAATAGTAGTGAACAATACATAATGGTATGTAGTCCTTAAGCATCTATGAAATGCACACCATGACCATTCATCACTACAACCACAAGTGACCTTGATAGTCAACATTGTTCCATGGTTCTGTCTTTTACGTCTTCGCTACAAAGATCTGAAAGCATGGCTTTCATGTTTCCAAGAGTATCGATTCCTTTGATTCTTGCAAGGATGGTGATATGGCGTAGATGCATGCTTAGGTTTTGATTTACTATTAGTAGCAACAAGCAATACTCCTGAAGAAGTCTGAACATTTTCACCAATAACAAAGCAACACTTCTAAGGAAGTATGCATAGTTTCACTCTCAATGTTTGATCAACACAAATTTATAAATATGTAGACCTATATTTCCCAATTTTAGTGAACAATACATAATGGTATGAAGTCCTCAAGCATCTATGAAATGCACACCATGACCATTCATCACTGCAACCACAGTCGACCTTGATAGTCAACATTGTTCCATGGTTCTGTCTTTTACGTCTTCGCTACAAAGATATGAAAGCATGGCTTTCATGTTTCCAAGAGTATCAATTCCTCTGATTCTTGAAAGGATGGTGATATGGCATAGATGCATGCTTAGGTTCTGATTTACTAACAAGAGTAGAATAACCCTGTTATGAATATAGATAATAAATAATAAACATAATACTATGTAAATAAGTAATAATTAGTTAAACAAAGAGGCATGTCTATGGAGACGTGACTGTTCATAAAGGGACACCTGCTTGGTATATAAGCAGCGCCCTCACTCTCAATTGTCATATATTCTCATTCATACAGTTTAATATATATTCTTGCATCTCAATGGAGATCTACATATTCCAAGTTTTCGTATCTCAATGGAGATCTACATATTCCAAGTCTTCTGGAGTATTTAATTTGAAGAATGAACTTTGTTCGCTCCGTTTGGTATTAGAGTTGTTCGATCCTCTGGTTGCTGAACCGCTGCACAGAGCCAATCTGACCCAGGTCTTTGACCATTGAAATTCATCAACTTTGTTGTCATTGAAGTGTTTCGCTACAAGCTTTTGAAGGTTCTCCAGGTTAATGTCAGGTCATTGGCCATTAAAAAAATATCAATAAAAAAAGTAAAAAGTAAAAAACTAAATAAAAATAAAAATAAATATATTAAAAATCTATATTTAAAAAATTATTTAAAAAAAACAAAGAGTGAGTATTTATATATAGCAATTACATAAAAATTAAAAAATTATAAAGATAAAAAGGCTTATATAAAATAAATAATATATATTAAATAATATAAATATAAATAATTATAAAAAAATATTCAAATTAAAAGAGAAATATAAATAAAAAATTAAAAAAACCACAAACCTCACTACCAACCAACTGCCATACGCCCGCCCGACGGGCACCCAAACTTGCACAACAGGCGAGGTTTTGACCAGCCATAGCTCGTGCATAGAGACCTGTAACATTGTCGACTCAGACAACACCACCTGGCGTCGGCCAGTGACCACGACGACCGCCATGGTCATGAGTTGCTATTGCATATTTCTCCATTGCTGCTATATCGTCGCCACTATTGCGAGTCCCTACCACCATCGACGCAACTGCAGTCGCCCACACATCACCCACACATCGTCGACCACACCGTTACAGGGGCTGCACGACTCCCCACCGCCATCGCTGACGTCGCTTGACAAGAAAACCTTCTAGTCGCTCGTCGATCAACCACTCTTCCGCTCCCATAATTCTGTGCCGCCTCTGCATTGCCAATTTACTGCCATATCTATCCGCCATTGGTTCCATCTGTGCCATTGCTTCTACATGACCACCACCACACCCTTTCACGCCGCCACATTCATTGTCGCGTTCCATAATCAACCACCACGAAATCGAAAACTGAATCGAATTCCAAACACCGTATTTGTGCTTTGCCGCTAACATTGCCCGACCGACCTCTGTAGCCGCTAGTCTCCCGTCCTTTGTAGCCGCTAGCCCGACATTGTTTCTCAGCGACCTGACGCTGCTCAGCTTGATCTCATCCTCCCTGCACCTACACAACCACCGCCGCACCCTTTTGAACTGCCACATTCAGTTCGTGTTCCATTCACGCCACCACAAAATTCAAAATTGAATTGAATTCCAACCACCGCATCCGTGTTGCAATTTTGGCCGCCACCATCACGGTGCAAAAGACAACCTGTCCAAACCGCTGCTGCTTGACTCTCTAAATGTCACTCAACATTGGCGTTACAGTCAACAAACACTGTAGTTGTCGACCCCAATTCAGTTGTCGAACGACGAAAGAGAAACTGATTGCAAATTAATTACGTAGAAGTGGCATTGTTGTCCATTGTCAGTAGCTAGCTCCAATTGCCAGGAGCTCGATTTTTTGCTTTTGACATGTACAAAAAATTGATGCGTACAAACCCAAATTAACAGAAAGTAATAAAAAAAATCTGGAAGGGTGTTGACCACAGGTCAAAGGGACGTGCATTGTGGAATCTCAATGGTATTAAGGGATGTAAGTGATAAGAAGTCGTTAACATAAATAGTTAAAAATGAGCGCTATTGTATAAATTTATGAAGGTGCTATTAAATTGAAGTAGCATTTAGAGTTCTAATTTTTTAAAATTGAGGAAAAAGAAAGTCAAGCATACTTTTATATTAAAAAAAACAAAAACTGTTAAAGAAATAGTTTTCAGGAAAAAAGTCAGAAGTTTGAATTTGAGAGGTTTTTATTTTGGGGTTAATTAAACTTATTTATACGCCAAGTGAAGCATTAATAAAAAGTTAAAGGATTTTATCTTTAAAAACCCTAATCTCATTTCAACCAAGCAAAATAGAATATAATTCAGAAATGAAAGAAGGAAGATTTTTGGAAACTTCACGTAATTATGCTTCAGTGCTATTTAGAATTAAAGGGTTTATTGCAGGAAAATATGTCACTATCGCTATCTCACCTGTTGAAGATAAAAATTATATAATTCCTAAAATCGCAAACCAATTAGTGATTCCAGAGCCAAATATAATCGAAAAATTACATTGTTTTGGCAACAAAAAATGAGGATTATACATTTATATCACAATTCTCAGTTCAATCCCTATGAAGCAATTAAGGTGACATTATTTTGGGTTCACCCTGGATGGAAACCTTAGGTTCCTTCATCCTGAATACGAAAAATAAATTTTAACATTTTCCTACAGGAAGAAGAAAATAACACTCCAGGATGTTGAAACCAAATTCAGTAACATAAGAAGACATACAAGATATTTCAAAAATAATTTTTCAAGAAGGTAAAAAAGTACTACAAAATATGCAAAGAGAAATTGACAAGATTGCCACTGACAAAAATGAAGAAGTTTCTCGGCTTAAAGACCATAGTGAAAAATTATTGATGCAAATTAAGAAGCTTAGGAAGGACAATAAGTCATTAGAAAACAAGGTACAACAACTCAGCGAGAAGGAGCATCAAATGTAGAAATTCAAGTTGACGAAAAGACAACAAATACCAATCCAGTCAATAACACAACTCAAGAAGAGGACAAACTAGTTGAAGTAAAGATGTACTCAGAAGTTGTAGTTCCAAGTTCCAACAACAAAAGATTCAAGTGAAGATCCAAAAATTAACCATTCAACTTCCATAACTAAAGGAAATCAGGTGTTTCAAATAAATCAAGAAAACAACACAAACAAGATAAGAGAAAATCACTAGAATTCCTTATTGACATCCGAATGATAAGAGTAGACAACTCAATCAAGCTACGTATTTAGAACAAAAACAAGAAATTGATGTTCCAAAGAATACTAATGTTAGTCCAATCCACTCATGTGATAACAATTCATCACAAGTTTCCAGTAATCAAAAGATTTCACAAAAGATTAATTTAGGATGGTCAGATGCTTTCTTCGTGCGACAATTTTATATATCACTCCAAGGATCATATCGACTTGTATCAACAAAGATCACTGTCTCGAGACTAGAAAACATTCGTAGCAAAAAAAGAGATCAAGTAGAAGACATTCATAGTAGAAAAAGAGTTCAAGCCCTTTCATCAACAAGCTTTGAGGACAAAGCTTTTTGAAGAGAAAGGCAATGCTATGAATATAATTATGTAAAAGTAATAAATATAGATAATAAATAATAAACATAATAATATGTAAATAAGTAATAATTAGTTAAACAAAGAGGCATGTCTAAGTAGACATGACCGTTCATAAAGGGACACCTGCTTGGTATATAAGCAGACCCCTCACTCTCAATTGTCATATATTCTCATTCATACATTTTAATATATATTTTTGTATATCAATGGAGATCTACATATTTCAAGTCTTCTGGAGTATTTAACCTGATGAACGAACTTTTCTTGTTCCACACTCTATGCATTAGCAATATTTCTAAGGAAGTCTGCAACAATTATTTCAATCATCTCATTAGTTTGCTCAACACAGTGGACAAAGGGTAACTTTTCCAACAACCCAGTTTGAACTCCTACAATTAAGACCTGCCGAGATTCAACATGACTGGATGTAGGCAGTGAGGCAATAGTACTATCTTTATATCCAAGACCTACTCTAGATGTGTGTATCTCAAGGGAGTTAGGATAAGTGTGCCTTGTCCATTCTTCACAAACCTCTAGTATAACCCATCTTGCTCAACAGTGAGGACTCATACTTGTAGTATGCTTTTCAAAGCTGGGAGAAACAACATGAGTAGTGTTCAATAAACCATGCAATAAAAGAGAAACATAAACATCAACAATCTTATGATCATATGGAGTACAAGCAATATCCTTAGTAGATGAGTCTGGTTGCTCAACATCATCAGTCTTTGTCTCAATACTTTGCAATGACTAACTTCTATCCAAAGGTTATGTTTGTAGTCTTGTAGGTTTAGAATAGTCTTATCCTTTTTAGTCAATTGCATCAACAAGGAGTCATGATTGCCCTTCAAAGCATGATACATATTTTTCAATCTTTCTTGCTCTATCTGTAACCGAGCAATAATAAATTACAAGGTAATGAATTCTTGACAAAGCAGATCAACAACCTTCCTTTCAGGTAATAACATCTTCAATCTTGTCATAGAGAGGCTAAAGGTTTCCACACCTTAACTGGGTTATCTTCAACTACTATATGTACCTTTAGATTGTTTGAGATAAAATTTCCCAATGAGTTCTCCTGCGTGTTTACAATGCTCCTCCCATACAACTAAATCTTTGACATTAGTTGGTTTCTTGCTAGCACCATTGACTATGTGTTAGAGGTTCTCACTCCTGAGAATATCTATTACCTTTATTTTCCATGGAAGATAGTGCAAATCAACTTAGGAACTGAGACAACCTCTGAAGTCATGAGGAGTAAATAAGAAACTGAAAATTTAATGTAAATAAGTAAAACAAAGAGAAGCCCAAGTAAGTTCAAAATTTTAATGAAGAACTGCTGATTGGTTAAAATATGTTTGTGTCATTGTGATTGAGATTGGTTATGTGAAATTTTGCTTCCGCTAATTTTCTAAGCTGAGCCATTATCCCATAGTAGGAGCCCAGGTAAATTCAGAATTTTAATGAAGAACTCTTGATTGGGAAAAAATTGTTTGTGTCACTGTGATTGTGATTGTGATTGAGATTGGTTATGTGAAATTTTGCTTCTTAACTAAGTTGAGAATTTAGTCATGCTTTCATTTAGTAGATCAACAATCTCCTAGGTTAATGAATTGTTAGGTGCTAGGTTCACAGGAAAATTCACAATTATTTTATATGGTTCGTCAAAATTCATATATTAATATTATATGGGATTTAAACCAATAAACTTTGTTGACATCAACAATTTTATAATATATATATATATATATATATATATATATATATATATAGTGGTAATATTATGATAAATATATGTAATTTGTGTCAAAACAGAAAAAAATAATGTTGAATCATCATACCATACCATATAACATTAAAATATTATAACATTAAGAGGTGTAATGGAGAAATAAACTTAACCCGACATATATTTGGTATTATTCAAATATTTATTATGATATAAAATATTTATTATTATAATAAATTAACTATATATGGACTTTAAACATATATGTTTTATATCAAAGAAAGTCGTTCATACCAAGTAGGGTTAGTATATACCACAACAAATGTATATAAGCTATATTAATAGATTAACACAAAATATATTATACCATGTATTGATGTGGTTATATGTTAAAAAATGGAACTCCACATATGTAACACTTCCCCCCATCCCCCTGTTTTGTCTTGGGTTGTGGGAGATGTTGCTTATGACTTAACCCGATCTCCAAGGTCTATTATGAAGACGGGGTTACAAAAATCCTTCTTTTCCAAAGGTTTTAGAATTAAATTCTAATGCCACAATCATGTCTAGCTCGTCGAGAACTTTCCTGCAATAGAAATTTTATCTTATTTTGATTCCTAGTTTGAAAGTTTTGCCTAATTGAAGTTTAACAAATTAGATAATGACATGTTAGCAGGGGATCCCCATGTGACATCCAAGTGTATTCCACATGGCTTTAACACGTCATCAGAGGCAGATCCATGTCACTTGGCCCGCCTACGTGGCATCCATGTGACTGCTACTAGGTCCCCGTGGTGCTTGCCACGTCAATCCCGGTATGCAAGTTCCACTAGACTAGAACCTTCATGTTATACAAAGGTTTAATGTTATGTTCGATTCTACTTTTTGAAAACGAGAGTTGTTTTCACAGGGAGGTTCTTCAAAGGTCAACAACCAAGAGTGGTTTCTTGGGGCGTGTATACCCGATTTAGCAAAAAAGGTAGGGGGGCCCTGTGATAGATCAGGGCCGTCAATGTACCCCCTAGCATTAACCTAGGCAGTTTCCTCTGTGGCCCCCGCGAGCGATAATGTACTCTAGATTAGTGGGGGTCCATGATTTTGTTGGACTGTAGATCTGATCCATACTTGCATCGCACTACTCAAAGCTATGTGCTTGATAACGTAGGCCACCTTCGACGTGAAGCCAAACATATTCGATGAATATGCTCCATGGCGTTGTCAAATGACAAAGAAGTTGTTGTCTTCATCCTCGTTCTTGGCCTGGCTATTGCGGAATTTGACGTGCATCGAGAGGTCTCAAGTAGGTCGATACATTAACTAATGAGCCTAACGAAGAATGTTTTCCCGTCTACTGCCGCGAGTGCCCAATTACAAAGCATAACATTTCGATGGCGTCGACAACTACGGGCGGTCTTGTCACTAAATCGACTCGAAAAACAAAATCTTTGTGTCGACTGTTGCCACCACCCAAATGCAAAACACAAGATTTTGATGGCACTCGCGACAACGGGCGACCTTGTCACTAAATGTACCCGATATACGGTAATTTCTTTCCAGCATGTGCAGTCCCATCTCTTGGCCTTCAGACTTTGGGATAATACTAAGGTTTTGGAAGTTTGAGAAAACCTTCAGGGCCGATCCGAGAGTCTTAGTGTTGACTCTATTTACTAAGTGCCTCGAGCCATGTGATGCTTCCATGCAAGGTGAGAAGGCTAATGCCTGGAGCTATCATGATACACAATTGGGTATTAGCATTATTACCGCCCAAACTAGTAGGGGACCTAAGGGGGATCCCTAAAGGGCGAATGCTAGACTAAGGGCAACAATTGGAGACTTAGCCCACTGTCACCTCAGCTAAGGCTCTTTTCTATTTACGGACTTTCACCGATGGGAAGAGACCTGGTATATTATGGAGTCTCCGACAAAGGATAAGTCAATGAAAGGATGTGGAATGACCCAAATAATCCCTTTCTCGGAAGAGTTAGAAAGATAGAGCTTGCTTTCTTTCTAAGCAAGGTACATTGTCTTCTAGGGAAAGGAAGGGAGGATTTGAGGGTTAGGTTTATGGGATATGACTTGTGAAGGAATTTCCCAATCCCTAAAATCCTTATTGAAATTGGTATCTCAAATAGTTCTTGAACAATTGTCTTTTCGAAGGAATTGGACCACACATGACCAAGTGGACCCAGTCTAGGGTAGGGGAAAAGAGTATGGCAACCAATGATGTCCTTAACCTGGACAAGGTATGGAAATGGATCAAAGAAAGAATATCCACTTAAAGGTTTGAATTGATCTAATAAGGTACTAGCGTTTGGGGATGCTAGGGCAAAGTTTGATCTCGAAGCTAGGGTTTGGATTTTCTCACAACTCCACCATCAGAATGGCCTCATTTGGAGGAGGTCTTGAGGAAACACCAACGCAAGAGACCCTAAGAGATCGAGCTTTTTGGATGGGTAGTTCGTCGGGAAAATGATGCCCTAGGTGACCCAAGTTGGATAGACCTGGGAAAAGGTGAACATTTATGATTTTAGGTGACCACCTCCTGGTAGATCAGTTCCTTAGTCTTGGGAGAATGGAGTCTATGATGAATATGAGTGAGGATCTTTGGTTCCCAGTCAAGGAGGCCTCAAGACCACTTTGTTAGCCTTTTAGGTCAAAGAGAAGCAGTCTTGCAACTTTTATACTTCAATGTGCAAGGAGATGGCTTATCAAGGTCAATTCGTTGATAGAATTACCCCTAGGAGATTTCGTTCACATTACATGGCCCATACATTGAGAGATGCTACAATAGAGACAAAATTCCACAATTTAAAGCAGTGAATGCATGTAACGATTAGCCCTAAAAATAGCGAAAATCCCAGTGCAATGTATATGACAAAGTAAAACAAGAATAACATTAAAAGCATGTACTTACATGTAACATAATATATCCAATCATCCACAAAAGAGAAGCTCCAAGATAAGATAGACCAATATCCACACATCAAAATTCATCCATAAAGCTCCAATTCACCCTCTAGAAAAAGTACGAAATTCTCAAGAGAGAGAAAAGACAATCCAAAGTGATGATGAGATAATGAACTCATCTCACTTGTATTTATACACTAATGAGGAGTTCAAATTAGCCTCCTTGGCTTACATAAGCCCCAAAAATAACATAATGTTCTAATAATCCAACTTTTGGTGACAAGCCCACCAAACTAGCTCATAAATGAAAGAATAAGCCTCTCAAGAGGTCAAATAATAATCTATGCATATCGTAGGGCCTTCTAAGAGGCCTCATGTGCTCCATGGGTGCCATAATGAAGAGTAGGACCTTCAATAGCAGTGGATGACCCTTTGTAATAACTTGTGGTGCTCCAAATGACATGTGGGGGCACACAAGTGTTCTTATGGGTCTCCAAACAAGTCGAAGATGCCTGTAGATCGTTTGCCTGTAAATCGAAGATGACTGTAGGTGATGCCACATCATCGTGCAAGTACTGGATCATGTGCCAAGTGTATGGTGCAAATCGGGGGCCAACCAGGCATGATGGATTAGGTGCATCTTCCTCGTCCAATAAGTGAACCATGAGAAATCTCTGAATGGCTGTGGGGATCCATGGAGTGCTATCTGTTGCTGTGGAGGTCCATGGCTCTCAACGCACACCTTATATGTGCCAATGTGCCCTCTGGAGTATTAGGATTTGTTGACCATGCCGCTTACACCTACCTACAAGTCAGTGAGAAAAGCTTTCAACCCCACAAGGTGTGATTGGTGGTAGAGAACTCAGAAGAGGTGTTGTCACACTAATCCCGACTCTCTCCGTTTGAGCTATCTCCTAGGTTAGCTAAGGGAGGTGATTCCTAATGAAAAGTTAAGTTAAAAGATGTGAGTTTCTAAGAGAGTGTTATACTTAAATAGATTATTTCTTTAAGATTTATAAGCAAAACCGATATGAGAAATAACCATAAATACATAAGATAAACATGAAATACATAAACAACCGGTGCCTTCAAAGTATTGCTCTTTAAGAAATGAAACTGTATTTGCTTAGAATGAAGTGAAATGCTTTCAAATGGAAAACCAAAATAACTCTGAAAAGTGAAACAATAAATTGTTAGCACAAGATATTATAAATGCTTTTAGGATGAATAAGTCTACAAATCAAAGCATGGAAACTATCTTGCTTAAGAGGATACAAAAATAACTCAAATGTTAGACCAAGATGACAACATGCAATTAAGTTTGCAACCCAAAATAATAGTACTTGAAAGTGAAATCAACCATTTATGACAATAATTAAACCACAAGATGAGCCAATTTCCAAGTACAAGAAAAGTTAAACTTGTTGCAAAATTAAAAGGAATTACAATGCTTGCATCCAAAGTGCCCCTTGAAATAAGATTTGTGTGAGACTTTAAACCATCAAGATAACAAGAAATTTAAGAACTTTGCAAAGAAAGCAAATATGATGGAATGAGTTCTTGGTTTATTTTATTAATTAGTGCTAAGGCTAAGGCAAGGTTACAGTTGAACTCTAGTCCTCAGACCTTATCCTCGCCCAAATGTTTGGATCTCACAATGAGGAGTCAATAGAGGTAGAGGATCCCTAAAAATTTATTCAACTAACTTAAGTTGGAGGTAAGTTTTAATGAGGCTTGGGGCCTTCCTATACTCAAATGCCTAGATGAAGTGCAAATTGTGTTAATTTTGCAAATTAAAATAATGCTACATGCAAATGCTTCAAAGAGATTGATTTGCAATGCTTGAAAATGAAATAGTTTTCAACATAAGTTGCAATTATAACTTCAATTGGAGAAATAAAATTAGCTTAAAAGTGTTGCATGTGTCTCATCAATGAATTTAAAATGATACGAGTAATTTGCTTGAAAGTAAAATTTGATTCAAATAGACAATGACAATAAATTGCTCCAATATTCAAGATAACAATGTAGCATAAAATTGAAGCATGCATTCAAGTGCTCATGAAACAATTTACCAAGGTAAATGGAAACGAATCAAAGTTTGTTAAGAATATAAAATGCTTGCATGTAAAGGATGAATTGCCCAAAGTAAAGTGTAAGCTTGTAGCTTCAAGCAACAATGAGATAGAGAATGCAAACCTCAAACGAAATTGTAATAAATTTTAACTTAATGAAATGTGATAGTGAGGTTGTGTTAATTCCCAATTAAAACATGCATGTAAGTGAATGAAGTATGAAAGCTTAAACCATGCAAATGTCAATCCACCCAAGAGGAGCTTCCCTCTAAATGGGGAGATAGGATACCATGGGAGAAATCCCAAGCTCCCATAAGCAAATTAGATATTTTATTAATATTACAATGAGAAGAGGGCCCTTCAAAATCCTCAACTAAACTTCAAAGAGAATCTTCACAATAATTGCTTGAAACTTGGACACTAGACCTCCTTTCTTGAGAAAGTAATGACAAGATTTCACAAAACCTATGCAAGGGAAACAAGGTGAAAATTTCCTCCAAATGCCCACGACTTAGAGAGGAAAATGGGCAGCCCTTTAGTGCACTCAACTTGGCCAAAATAAGCCTCAAAAGGGCTCACGACATCTTTGGAAATTGAACCCCCAACATTTGCCAAAGGTCCTGCAAGCACTTGTTAGATGTTGTGGGAGATTGCTCTTCAATATTTGCCACACAAGAGTTAACAAACAATCCAAACAATCACTTCAAAATAAGTTAAGTATTAGTGGAAATCAACAAGATAAAATGTATATGTACAATTATAATTTACAAAAGGCTAAGCTAAATAGTGAGAGTAAACTCTCATCTTTGCTTAGCCCTCTTCAAACAAATGAAAGAAATGAAGTATAATGTTTTTTTAAAAGAGATTTGAATTTAGAAGTGCTTGGCTTGTGTACAAGCTATGTGCCAAAACCCCTGCAAAACCACTTTGTAAGATAAGACTATGAAGGCTCAAAGAACAAATGAGAGCTTCATTAAAAATGTATCAAGAGTGGGTTGGTCTCTCTAAAGACTTCCCCTCACGCTTGATTTTGTGATACCAACAAGATGTTCCTTCTACAAAACTTCAATAAAAAATTAGTTCTATATAGATTTAGCAATAAACAATGATAAGAAACTCTAGAGATTTATTTAAAACCAATTAGATCATTCTATACCTAGAGCATACTTTTAAATCAAATGTCAATGCAAGATAGCTCTACATTAGCAAATCTACAAGAGCATATGGAAATAAATTAGATCAAAGCATGAGTAAAAAGAATTATATCAATGATCAACAATTCATCACACTCCCAAAGGAGGAACACGTCATGAATGAAACCTTAAAGTCTTTATTGATATTTTTGAAAGTGTACAAGGCACCAACGCTTTCACAAGAACAATAGCTAGTAACAATATGATACAAATGAGAGTCCATGGCTCTATTATATAGAGAGTTGGGAGCAAATCCCAATGAAGAATGATAATGACAAATGGCATTGGAGCCAATCCCAATGTAGAAGTGATTAAACAAGTGGCATGAGGTGACAATCTCAAAGAGAAACTCGAATTTGTTGAATGGAGCTACAATGCCAAGTGTAAAAATCGAATTCTGGCAAGTGGACATCATTTTCTTCTTCTCTTATGTGTCAAATTCGAATTTTATGATAGAATGACAAGTGTATATGGGTGGTAACCCATGTGGGGACAATTTCCTACAAAAATCTCCACCAAATATTATTCCAAATCCTCCCAAATATGCATTAACTTCACAAATTCGAACTTCCAAGTAAGCAACTTTATCTTTTAATGCCAAAAATTTGATTTTATTTGAGCACATGTCATTTCCTTGATTTTAAGAGTCCACGTCACCTTGGGACTTCACTTTAACTCCCCCATAATTTTCCACCTCATTTCCACAAAATTTTGCATGTGTGGATATTTATTTTTCTCAATTTATTTAATTTTTGGCTTAATCAATTGCCAGATTTCCCTCTAAACTTAGGAAAAGTGGGTTTTGAGGGTTCAAAACACATTTTTAACTTCTCAAAGTGCGCCATTAGTAGAAAGTTGAGGATGAGAGGTGTAAGTTTGATTACTCATATCCCATACAACTTCTCTAGGCTACACTTATTACAATTTAAAGTATAATTTTATTAACAGTTTCTGCAGTGCGAGAAATCTAAAAATTAAAAAAATAACTACCTAGACCTAACCAAATTCCACAAAATTATTTGTGTGATCTAGTATGGTAATATACATTGACTCTAGACACTAAGATGTGTTAGGGGCTCGACTTTCAAACCGTCACCCCGACTTTGGAGTAAAACGTGAGTGAAAAAATCCAAAAAATTATCCGCCTTTCAACAAGAAGGGATAATTAACTAGATAAAAAAACACTCCAAAGTGTACTTGTTTGCTGATCGAGTCCCAACATCCTAGGCCTATTATAGACTCAAAAACTCATCATTACTAGTATCACTTATTACAATTCCCTGCAAGGTGTGGAATCTGGGTACAAGAGAGATGATGATAAGAGAGAAGTAGAGTTAAAAAACTTTGTTAACTGATGATATCTAATGGTACAAGTGTCCTCTGGATCATCCTTGGGCATGGAGTCTTCATATAATCATCAGGTGCCACTCCAGTGGTCAACAGAACTCCGTATAGGGAGACTGAACCCAAGATGGAGACCATTTGCAATCCCGCATAAGATCCAATGCCTTCTGTAGCCTTCCAGTACAACAAGTCATTAGGGAAATCGAGTAAATGAGCTTACCAATCATGGACTACAGGTGGGGTCTTCATAATGGCATGCCCTTCCATAATGGGCTTCAGGATGTGCCATTGTCTCCTAAACTCCAAATGGGGTTATCCAAGAATCCTATTAGGTGGTTTCTATTTCTAAAGGGGATAATATATTCAAGGTACATCCTTCAAAAGGTGGTGGCATGTGACAGATAGGTGAATGAAGTAGGGGATGAGAAGGGGCAGCCTTGGGTCACATGTTGGGGTACAAGGATAGCTAATAAGAGGGAAGCCCACACTTGGGTTTATAATGTATAGGAGAGAGTAATCATGGTTCACGAGGTACCCCAACCTTGATTTTTCCACTCTTCTTTACATTCCTTTTGCCTTTTTATGATTTCATTTGATTAACTATTCAAGGCTCAAGGGGTAAGAGCATGATGTATATGATATAACAATGAATACCCCCTTTGAAAGTAGGACAATTCATTTCCCATCAAGGGTTGGGACAATCATGGTTTCTTATATGATGAAGGAGGTACATAGAACCTGTAGGAACTAGGGTGATGGCCACGAGGATGGGGTAGAGCTCATGTAATAGTGAATACCCCCTTTAAAGGTAGGGCGGTTCATTGCCCACCAGGGGTTGGGACAATCATGGGTTCCTATATGATGAAGGAGGTTCATAGAACCTGTAGGAATCAGGGTGATGGCCACGAGAATGGGGTAGAGCTCATGTATTGGATTTTGCCCACGTGCTAAATGTGTTTGTCCTGACCATATTTTGCATTTTGTGGTACATTTTCCTATTGAATGTGGCCAAATATGATTTTATGTTTCTTTTTAGCTGCATCAACCTCCGGGCCTTATTCTAGGCCATGGTCCAAGATGTGGGCAAGGGGAAGGGGCAAGCTAACCCTATTTATACCTAGTGGAGGAATGTGGACCCAGGTGGGAGAAATGATGAATGGGGTAATATTGAGTGGAAAGAGGGTAATATAAGCGGATAAGGGAGCGGGACCACGTAAGTAAAATTGGGGTTTCCCATGAAATACCATCTCTAAAACCAAATGGTCAGTAAAAGAGATCTCGTGGGACTAGGATGCAAGATTAATATCCAAAAGGGGGCTAGGGGACAAGGGTACAAACCTAACTCATTTTTTTTGCTAAATCCCCGCATTAATCCATGCCTAGAAGTGTCCATGATACGCAAACTACAATACTCAATTACCAAATGACAAGGCATACCTTTAGGATCAAGAGGCCCACTTTCAAACATACGATCATGGCTGCTGGGTAAGGACCATCTTGGACAAATTTTTTCTCCTAGGCATATCACCCACAAAATGGTGGGTAAAAAGCATGATCTAATTACACCATAGCCTGAACGAGTAAGACGCAACTCCAAAGGTTGATTACACAAGTCCATGCGTTCTAGCCTTATTGTCTATTGTACATCAAATGGTTCCTCCAATGAGATACAAATTCTCAATTCCTCATCAAGAGGACTTGCAAGTTTACATGCTTATATAAGGAGCCTAGAGGTCCGACTTTGAACATTGAATCTTAGAACATATAACAATAGGTATAAGTATGCATAAACTCTCAAGATCATCTCGTCATTCATAGACTAAGCATTCATAGTATTAACCAGACATTTATGTAACACTCAACATATGACATAGTCTGTAATTGCCAAGCTCTATAGCAGAATTAAGAGTACTAGATATTCATGTAACCATAGACATATAAAGTAGCTTCAACCTTGGATAGACAATACTTTCAAGCACTCATTCATGGATCATACAAAAGCATACATGAACATATTATCACATTAGGCATAAATCATCATTCATAAATAAAATATACTTATTTGAGTGAGTTATCATTATACTTATTTGACTAAGTTAAATCAACTGACATCTGGAGAAGGGACTTCCACTCTCCACCCAACCATAGGCCAACTACACAATAATCTTTCTTGCAATTGAACACCTCCGAGCTGGATCGGGAGTCCGAGGGGGATGCTTGCACATGGGTATTTCACACTAGTGGATTGGTGAAACATTCAAGAGTTGGAGTCCATTGTTCAGGTGGTTTATCAACTACTCTCTGGCAGTGAGCACCTTGACTTGCTTGTTCTCTGAATTTCAAACATAGGGGCTTCACCCAAATTACAGAGGGAAGTGTGTTGTTCAGTTTTCAAGGATTAAATTCTCTATGAAGGTGGTTCATCAACTAGCTTGCAATTACTTAGCAAGCACTATGGTTCATCAACCTAATTGCAAGCACCTAGTGGTTTAACCCAGGGATTGATTCCACTATGACGCTGGTTCATTAGCCAATTAGTAAGCACTTAGCAAGTAGGAATTGGTTCATTCACCTAACTGCAAGCACCCAATGGTTTAACCTAGTGATTGATTCCACTATGAAGGTGGTTCATCAACCAGTTAGCAAACACTTAGCAAGTACTGAGTGGTGCATTAGCCTAATTGCAAGCACCCAGTGGTTTAACCCAGGGATTGATTGCACTATGAAGGTGGTTCATCAACTAGTTAGCGAGCACTTAGCAAGCGGTAAGTGGTTCATCAACTTAACTACAAGCAACCAGTGGTTGAATTCAATCACGGATTTGCACACCAACAACAAAATCTCACTTAAGGATTTCAGCGGCCTTAGTCAAAATAAAGGTAGTTAACACCCAAAGATACATGGTACTGGCTGAAGGTCACAGAGCCTCTGAATTCAAAACGGGAGAAAGAATCCAGCTCCATTAGAAGCTTTAAACAGTGAACTGCTGAGCAACTACCTTCTCGTTCAACAATCAAACCCAACGCCAAATTCGTTTCTACTGTGTGTTTGTTTGGAATTCCTCTTGCTTTCCTTCGTGCAACTGAGAAAGCATTGCCTTAGCTCTTTTGCTGCCTTCGTCTTTAGGGTTCTCTTCGATTTGCGAAAGGGAGGGATGAGAATGGGCACCACCCACTCCAATCTCTGCTCTTCATAAATGAACTATGAGCAAAATATGCCAATATAGTTCGACCCCAATCGCATCACATGAAAACCTGTCTGTAAAATGGCTTTTCTCAATTGCGAGTGGTTCCAACATTTAATTTCACTGGTTATGGCTTTCCAAGGTATGCAACCAAAAAAAGCAACGTCCCTCAGAACTCCAATCTATAGGTTGTTCCTACCTTTAGTGAGTTTAATTAAATTTAAGTAATAATGAACAACTGTTAAAACAGAGGTTCATCTAGCTATAGTTCCCTTGAGCTATAGTCATAGTTACATTTGATATTACAAAAGCAGGGATCGAAACGGGGGATATTACAATGTAATTAGGCGAAAACAATGCTACAAATTGGAGACAAACGCCCCCAAATATGACTACATCAATAATCTCCTAGAGGGAACTACTAGCTATTTACAAAATAAAAAAATACAACTCAAAAACACACCAGGTGTAAACACAATGAACTCCAAATTTGAAATTGAACTTTGTTGTCGCACAAAATGTCTAGGCACTGCGACAACAACTCAAATTGGGCGCTGTCACGCTGATCCCCAATCTCTCTGTTTAAGTTGTCTCCCTACAACAGGCTAAGGGGGTAAGACCCTATGGAAAAGTGGAATGAAGAAGAACTAGTTGGGAACCAACTAGTTCGGGAGACACAGTGAAACTATCAAGTACTTGATTAAGATTTAGCAAGACTTATAGGATTTGATTAGATTTTAAATAATTGATACCAGTGCCTTATGGAGTCAACGATTTTGCTAGGGAAATTAAGACCAAGTAATCGATTAGGAATTGCTGCTTCGATGAATGACTATTTTATATGAAATGCAGATCCTAAAACTAATGTGAGATGCAAGAATCATTAACCTTGGTTAATTTTAGTCAAAGGCCTATTTAAATGTGAACCTTTCAATCCTTTTTGTGTTGAGCCTGATTTCGTAGTAATTGGTAGAGAGAAGATCAGGAGAAGCACACTAAGGTGTGATTAACGATACCTCTCCTGAAATTCTAACATACTCGGTGCCTCCGACACTGCAGAGAACTGTGGCTCTGACGACTGCAAGGTCACTGTTTTAAGTACTATTAAAACATGCTTCTCAAGAAAACATGGATGGAGATCTATCTGTCTATCGACCAAGCTTATGCTTGGAAGTAAATGCAAAGCTAACTTATATGCAAATTCACCAGATGATGAGAAGATGAGATGAAGTTAGATTCAAGGATGAAAAGATGCTTATGTTGCAGAAACTTCCAATACCCAAATGAAATGTTCACTTTATTAAATGAAGACTCAAAATTAAACCCCTGAAGATATTACAATTAGAACACAAGCTTATTTCAAATCTTTTTGATACAGTTATAGCTCAAAGAGAACAACAACAACTTTGCAATTCAATATCAATGTCAATAGATGCTAAAAAAAAATACTCAGTTTATGAAACAAAGGATATGCATTTTATCACAATTCCATGACAAAGTACTTAATTTTCAGAAATTAATTTTTAGGATAGTAGTAAGAGAAACTTTATGACAACAACAATATGACAATGAAAGCAGTAAGCTATCAATGATATCTTTATGAAAAAAATTTACCGAAATTTTTCCAAACTTGCCCACATGAATTATAAAAAATTTTCAGTCTGTTGTGATGTGATTTCCGGAATTATATTAGATTTGATATACTTATTACAGCGAGCAATTAAAACATGAAATAAGCCTAATGATGAATGCCCAACTCAAGAAATTAATTCCCTAATGTATTAGACAACTTAAGAACTGATTTTAGGCTAACCCACATGAAATTTTTCCACTGTTATATTTCAGACTTCAGAAACAGAATTATTCAGAGATAACAGTGACCCAAAATGTAGATCTAGGCCAAATTCTTGATACACATCAAACATAAATGACTTATTAATGTATTTAGCAATTTTTTAGTTAATTTCAAACCACTTACATGTGTTTTCACCACTATTAGAAAGGTATACGACTGCGGTAGCAAACAGTGAGGAAAACGATGGTTTAGAGATCAAACCCTTAGGCCCTAGGCCTTGAAGATCACTTGCCCAAGTTGCTAAAAAATTTCAATATCTGAAACACAATTTTTTATCAAATTTTCTGTAAAACCCACCAATGATTAGCTTTAGAAAATCAAATATTCAAATAAAAAATGGAGCAAGGGGAATCAATGAGAGCTAGCACTTGGGCTAGGAGAAGGTAGATCTGGGTTTAGGAGCCCCAAAACTTGAAACCCTTGCTTTGAAAAGATGATTTTGCTTCAGATCTTCAGATTTATTGCAAAATCTTTAATGGCTAGCCTTGTAAAAAGATTTGGGATAAGATATTGCCCTTCAAGGCCTAGATCTGTCTCAAAACCCCCATATCTACTTGAAAAATCTCAGATTTGAAGATTTACTTGGTTGATTTCTCAGATCTATTCCTGCAAACAATTTTTGAGCTCAGATATTGCCCTCCAGGGTCTAGATCTAGCTCAGATCTGAAGATTTTCTTGGCTAATTTTTCAGATCTATTTCTGCACAAGTGAAAAGAGAAAAACCCAATACCCAATATGTACAAAAATAGAGAAAATCCCAAAAACCCAAGTGTTAAAATTCAAAACTATGTTACAAAATTTCATATCTACACAAGCAAATAATAGATCTATACAAATAATTTACAAATATATACAAATAATTTATAGATCTATTATATCTGAGGAGTATGAGTCCAACTCCGCTCCCAGATCTGATAATTTAAGGCTCTTCATAGTCAGATCTATCAAAATTTCCACAAAATATTTAAAAGATTTTGAAATTTTAAAGAGGTACTAGCCCTAAAACACCCTGTAGAAAAAAGATTAATCGTTAGATAAATCCTGGGGCTTTTATGAAGTAGGCTCTTCAGAAAATATGTGCTGAAAGTTGGTTGGTCCAACCGAGGACTATCCCCAAACGCTCAATGAGAACTTGAGAGATCTTCTGCAAACACTGGATAAACCATCAAATCAAGTAGAGAAATAGAACAACAATAAAATTATGAAGAAATAGAGATACCTGCTACTTCAATCAAAATTAAAAATGTTACCCTAGATCCAACAAACTGAATAAGGTACCTGTATTCAGATTATTGTAAGAGAGCTATGATTGAGAGTTTTCACATAATATTAAGCAGAAATTAAAACAACGTTACCATAAATTCATGAAGAGAACACTACAACACGTTGAAACGCTAAAGACCTTTGCATTAATTCAAAAAAGTATACAAGAGAGCTTGAGAGCTTAGTACATGATCCAGAGATTGGATGATCTCCATTGACGACTGACCTCCTATTTAAAGATAAATCTTCCAACGGCTAGTTCGAGTGATCCTTGTCAAAGTAATTGCGACTGTTGATGAGGATAAAAATTTCTTTTAATCTCATCTGTCGAAATTTTAATTATTGAAGAAATTTCGAATTTTTCAATTAAATGCATTTTAATTAATTCAAAAATTAAATTTTTGAATTAATTTTCTCAAAATTTTGACTTTGACTTAACCTGGGGGACCAAAGGCTTAAAATTTAGCAAAATAATCAATTAACCTTAGTCCCTGGACCTCTTAAAATTTAATTTTTAAAGGACCCACGAATTTTGCCTTTGGAAAATTTAAATTTACCTAGGACCTATAATTAATTAAATTTTTGGCTTAGGATTTTAATTAATTTTGGCCAAAAAATATAATTAATTAACCTATGAGGGGATAAATTATTTTTCCAACCCTCAAGACACTCTACATCATGATTTTTACATTTTTTACATCTCAAAGGGGAAAACCCATTTGCAAAAGATCCTCATAGACTACCCAGTTCTGCGACACAAATATAATCTAGCATATCAAACAATTTGTAATAAAATAACCGAACCAAATAGTTAGAATTATTTCCAAATCACTTTTACATAGACTCGATCTAGAACACTAGGACTCCCCTAAGATCCCAGTGACAAAATCCATTCCGGCTTTGGGGTAAGGCTGAACGAAAACTCTGCCGACCATCCGAGAATGGATCAGTGAGACAAAAAACCTCCCGGAATGTAGATCGTCACAAGAAAGTAGGTTTTCCTAGGTGATTACATACACGACATGGATCTGCTGATATTATTTACATTATACACATGCAGACTAGGTTTACATTATAAGATGATGATCACGCTAATGATGATAGTTGGACGACACGAACACATCAATCAGGCATTATCCCTTTTGCAAAAAAAGGGGGTGTACTGCTGTGGGTCGTTGACACATAGTGGTCAATAGAATTGAGCAGTAAAATTGTGAAGAACGGCACGGGCACACAAAAAAAATTTGAAAATGGGTGGCAGCTCCATCAATGTCCGCGCTGGTGAAATTGTTGAGAAAACATGTAGAGAAATGGCATGAAGAAACACGAGGAAGCATCCAAAGAAAAATGCACCCACCAACCACCCATACACAACAACAAAACTGTTCGTATGCAATAGCAAAACCACTTGTGAAATGAAAAACACTAGTGACCCACGCGATTTGAGGCTTGTAGCTCTTGGCAAGAAAAGAGAGATCTGAATTTGAGACGCAAAAAATGTTTGGAACAAACCCTAGCAAACTCAATTGTATGGATTCTGTACAAGTCTATATGGTGTACATATAGAGGAGAAGATGTGCCCAAGATATTAACATCAGAGGAAATTGTTAGGCTTAGTTAAAAAAAGTTGGCCTGGAAAAAATATTAGGCTTGGTAAATACCAAAATTAAGAAGTGCCAAATAACTTTAGTTTAGAAAAGTTAAATTTACCAATAGGATAGGAAAACTAATTAAAAAATGGGCAGAGAAAAGCCAAATTTAACAAACTAGTAGTCAATTCTAGCTGTTTTCATTGTTCTCGAGCCAATTGTGAAGGTAGAATTCAAAAAAAATATAATCTTGCAAGAAAAAATGCCTAGATCTAAAGAGAAGACGTAATGTCTACCAGATTTGACAACCGATCTACATAATAATAAGTGCTCAAATTGAAGAAAGTGTTGTTACAAAAAATGTTTACTGAAGGAGGTAGAAAATAGTAACCCAGTCTGAAACCATGTAAGAATATTGAGAATATGAGTAATCATACAACAATGCAAAACACCATAGAAATTTACTGATCTAACATCTAATGCATAATACCAACCAAATAATGGAGACAAGGGACAAAAGAATGAACACACCAGATTTATGTGATAAAACCCTATCGGGAAAATATACATGGAAAGGTAATAACGTCTTTATTATCTTCAAAAGTCTCCAATCACACGAAGAGCAATTTCACAAATACTTCACCCTTTTACAAAGATAATACTTTTATTTTCAATATGTTGTGTGTTCCATGGGGCTCCCTAACTTCTATTATATACCAAGAGACAGAGACGAATAACATCCCAATAATACATGTCAGATAATGTCATCTCACCTCTGTATATAATAAATTATTACAAGGGTATTTTACTCCATGATGAATGTGGGATGTATCTCTTTTACATAAAAATAGAGGTTCTTCCAACATAACCTAGACATTATTTCCTTCCAAAGGGACACATTCCAACAATTTGAGCCATCAAGTAGAAATTAGTCTAGTGTTGCAAGGTTCGCAAAAAAATTGCGATAATATCACCAGATCACGATTTTTTTTGGGTTCTGATTTTATCGTTCGAAGAAATCAGTGATTTTTAAGTCCAAAAAATTTGGGAAAAATTGTGATAAAATCATAAAAAATCGCGAGTCAATCCAAAAAATTGCCTTAAAGTTACTTTTTGCTTGATTTCTTTTTTGGTTTTTTGTGTATATATATTTATATCTATATATATATTTTTTAAATTTTTGCTGATGTTTGCTGTATTTTACCGTATATTTTCCCGATTTTCCCAATTTTTTTGTTTTCTGGACCATTGCCGATTTCAGCAACATTGGAAATTACTGTGAAGGGATGTGATGGAAGCCATATGGGCGAGTCCCCAAGAAGAATTTCGGTTGTATGTAAATGGAATTTGATCATGCGATGCTGGAAATCAAGATGCTAAGGGAAATTTCAAGCTGCCAAGAGGAATTTAGTTGCTATATTGGTGATTTTTCAGTAGATCCAAGAACATATTTATCAAAATCTGTGATTTGGTGCTGTTTTTGGGCAGATTTATCAAAAATGTGTGTTTTTCAGCCATATGTGGCTACTATGGGTGTTTAAAGCGAGTATGTAGATGTTCTTACTCAAAATTGTAGATGACATATTTTCACATTTGTTTTCTTACTTTATTTAATTCATCTTTTCACTTTCCGCCATTCCATGAAGCTACCTCTGGTGTGTTGAGAAATCTAGGGCATGAATAGTTAAAATATTTCTATGCTTGATAATTGAATATGATATATTTTTATTTCTTAGCTTATAGTCTTTTCTTCGTTATGTTATTATTGTGTTCTTTTCATCAAGACAATTACCAATATGCACAATAAAAGACAAGTGACACAGTGTGTAGGCTTGTCAGCCAGGGCCAAAACCTCTCACCTCTTGAGAGGATAACCCGATCAAAATTCTTCTTCTTTATCTTCAATTGACGAGTACCAAGACCATGACACAAACCCTTGACTCTAGTATCCTCCCAAGAACCTTGTCACTAACCTTGATGCTTTGCCTCTTCCCTTCCTCAACTTTCTTCTTGATCTCGAACTGCTCTCCCCGGCTCCTTCTAGAGGAACTCGATCTCTATTCTTCACACTGCTACTTCTTGGCTTCCTCTAGAGAATCTCAGTCTCTAGGCTTTCACTGGTCTCCTCTAGAGAAACTTAGTTTCTAGATCTCTATCTCGGTCACCCAGAAGAATCCTTCTTTGCTGCCCCAGAAGAAACTTCTCTTCGCTGCCTCGGAAGAAACTTCCTTCTTTGCTGCGCCAGAAGAAACTTCCTTCTGCGCTTGCCCAAAAGAAACCTCCTTCTTCACTTGCCTAGAAGAAACCTCCTTCTTCACTTGCCCAAAAGAATCCTCTTTCTCACTTCTTCACACTTCTTTGTAGCCTTCTTCTTTGCACTTATTAACCGAATGCTTGATGAGTTGCTTGCTCTAAGTGAGGCTGAGTGTGGCTTATATATACACCTTTCCTCATGTCCTTTAGGCCGACATGATCACTTGTGGTTAGGCCGACTTCTTCTAGCAGTTTCTTCCATCGTTGTAGGCTGACTTGAAGAGGATAAGTGACAAGGTCTTGGAGGATACTTTACATAGACAAGTTTGACCTTTTACAAAGTGTAACATGACTTCATTACATGATAATGACTATCATTTTATGACTAGATGACAAATGATTCCTAAAGACTCTCAATGGGAGTCTTGACTCAAAATCAAAATCTCTTGCTCAGGAAACCCATGAAGCAAATCATTAATAATTTTATTTTTCTTCTTTACATATCATTATAGAAAATGATAATTACATGTCATTATGAAGACCAAACCTAGTTATACTTCTCAACACTCCCTCTTAACTAGGGAGGTATTCATAATGGTACTTCGACTTTCTCAATCTGAAGAATTTCTCATGAGAAGAATTCGGATTTGTAACTCATTTGTATAGCATCATATTAACCAGCATTATTACATAGCAAGGCCTTAACTAACAACACCTCATCTCCACAAGATTCATAATGGTACTTCGACTTTCTCAATCTGAAGAATTTCTCATGAGAAGAATTCGGATTTGTAACTCATTTGTATAGCATCATATTAACCAGCATTATTACATAGCAAGGCCTTAACTAACAACACCTCATCTCCACAAGATTTGAGCTCAATGCTGGTGAGACCAATGATTTATAGACACTCATCGTTTTCTCTCTTGGAACATCTCTGCCTGGGTATTTAGGGTGTGTTCCATAAGGACTATTCTTATCTTGGACTCCCCAACCCTCAAAGAATATCGATCCTCCATGACTACTCTCCTATTGGATGCCCTATCTCATCCTGAAAGAGTATTGAATGCTAAATGATTACCCAATCCTCCATTCTGTCTTCCCAGGTGAAGACTAGAATGACATGTCTATCTCTCCCTCTCAAATTCCAATAAAGGGATGTACTGATTCCTACCAAAAAGGAATGTACCTAAGCTCCCTCTTGGCTTAGGAATGTTCGAGTTTCTTCTTAGTAAGAAATTTCTTTTCAGGCTCCCTCTTAACTAGGGACCTACAACAGCTCCTCATGTGGAACAACCAGCTGCCTGAAGAACTCTCTTCTTCAATGTCATAAATTTCTTTTTTCATGGAGTCTTCATCTGTCGGGGACTTCTTCATAGGGCATAGACCATCCATCACTTTCATCCATGAGTTAGTCATTCTCTCAATTTTGTCAAAAAGTGATCCATGAGATCTCCATTTGGCTTTGCTTCATGTCATTTTGATTTCATGCCATATTTTCCAGAAGAATCTTACATCCTTCAATATGGCCCTCTTGGAAGTCATCCATAGATGTCCCTTTGGCAGTCCTACATAAGCCCATCCCTATATTAGTTCAAAAATAAGGAATGAACACTTAAATCAAAATTACCTTTGTGATGGTCTTTCGTCATGACATATTCCTACAGGTATCAACATCCTGCATGCAGATTGACACATTTCCCAAAGATATTCATTGTCAAGGGTCTCCCTCTTTTTCCGACTTCCATGAGAGTTTTCATATCTTTTCGGCAGATATTTTAGTCAAATCTTCTTGGACTTCGGATGTTGAATGCCTTCTACCTTTGTTGCATATTTTACGATCTCTTACTTTCTTTTCACACTTCATTCCCAGGAGCTTTCAATCAGAGTTCCTCAATTGTAGTCAGCTTTCTCATGATTCATATGAGAACATATTATGTTTATTTCATCTGGTGTGATTTCTGCCTTTCTGCAATCTTTTGGAGGAGGAAATCCCTTCTTATCTTGATCATATTTGCCAAGATGGAAATAGTGATCCATATTATCTGCAACCATATGACGTGAATTTTCATAATATACTATGTAAGTATACACACCTCATCTTTTCTTTCGGTCATCCATACTTCTTGTAGCAACTTCATTTGATCGAAAGGACTTTATCCTTTAGACCTGCTTTCCTGTTATGTCATCATACCATCATCCTTGAATCCCACGAGTTGGAATTCTTGATGAAACTCTTGCTTCCTTTCTAGATCGGTGAATCCTTTAATAAGGATGCCATCATAGAAACTTGAGGATTTTTCATATCCTCACATAGTAGATGTTTCCTTATTGATTATTGTATGATGATCTCAACCGATGATGACCTCTGCTTCTTTCTATTTTAATGAGGTTTCCAAGAGCCCTTATTCTTCGTAATCAATAGAATTTACTCCAAACATTCTTTCTGCTTCCCATTTCAAGAGCTCTTGCTTCAAATGCTTCTATCATGATGCTATTCTTTAATATGATGCATCCTATCTTATTGCTTTCTATCTATAAATTACAAGTGAAAAGTACCTTCTACTGAAGAAGATCATCTCAGTCATAGTAGAGATCTCTTACTTCTTCATTCTTAAGCTTCTTAGTCTCAGGCTATTTCACTTCTTCAGTAATATGGGCTTCTTCCCTTTCCCTCTTGTCCTTATTGTGTTTAGGACAATCTCTTCTATAGTGCCCAAGTTCTTTACATCCATAGCGTCTTATTACCTTAGCCATGTTCTTCTTTGTCTTTTGAGGACCAAACTTTCCTTTTCTTCTTGCCATAACAACATATGCTTGATTCTGCTCATTTGGTCCAACATCAACCTTTTCCTTCAGTGTGGTTTCTTCGATCTTACAGAGTGACCATAGATCTTGAAATGGAGTAGTCTCTTTCTTCCCATATAAACTTGAAGTGAAGTTACCCCATTCTTCAGGTAGTGCATTCAGTACTACTGTGGTCATCTCTCTATCATACATGAATTCTCCTAGCTCTTGTAGTTGGTCTCGAGTTTTTGATATCCTCATAAAGTATGAGGCTATTCCATCTTCCTTGGATATCTCTAGTGCGTAGAGTTTTTGCATAAATGAGATTACTTCTCTTGCAGTACTTATAGAAAACAACTCTACCAATTTGTCAGTTATAGCTTTTGCAGTCTCCAACTTTGATACATATGGGATTAGAGAGTATTTTATAGATTCTATAAGAATCCTCTGGGCTCTCACTTCTCCCTTCATGAATCTAGCATGTGCTTGGGTATCTTCCTTTGGAGGCTGGGTTATCGATCCCTTGATGTGATTCATGACCTCATTCTTAATAAGATTTAGGTCTGTCCTTTCCTTCCATGCAAGGAAATTTGCAGCCCCAACCAATTTATTGCTTTCCTTGCAAAAAGACATTTTGTTATTATTAGATATAGTGATAAACTTACTTGAGAGATTGATGCTAGCTTCCTCCTTAATCTTGATGTTGATAAAGGATTTGCTTCTTGAGAGTTTGATAAGAGAGCTTGATTCACGATCCTCCTTGAATGATTTATGCTTCCTTCCTTCTTGAAGATAGTTTCAAGATTCTTGCTAGTGTAGATTTCTTCAATGTAGGATTTTGAAGATCTTGACCTTAGTTGTCCTTGAATCTACTACAATCACTGCTTGATGTTTTCTTGATTGAATGCCCCTTCTTGACTTCAACACGTAAGCTCTGATACTATGTTGAGAAATCTAGGGCATGAATAGTTAAAAGGTTTCTTTGCTTGATAATTGCTTGTGATATACTTTTACTTTTTAGCTTATAACCTTTTCTTCGTTATGTTATTATTGTGTTCTTTTCATCAAGACAATTACCAATATGTACAATAAAAGACAAGTGACATATTATGTAGGCTTGTCAGCCAGGGCCAAAACCTCTCACCTCTTGAGAGGAAAACCCGATCAAAATTCTTCTTCTAGATCTTCAATTGATGAGTACCAAGACCATGACACAGGCCCTTGACTCTAGTATCCTCCCAAGAACCTTGTCAGTAACCTTGATGCTCTGCCTCTTCCCATTCCTCAACTTTCTTCTTGATCTCGAACTGCTCTCCTCGGTTCCTTCTAGAGAAACTCGGTCTCTATTCTTCACACTGCTGCTTATCGGCTTCCTCTAGAGAATATCAGTCTCTAGGCTTTCACTGGTCTCCTCTAGAAAAACTCAGTTTCTAGATCTCTATCTCCGTCACCCAGAAGAATCCTTCTTTGCTGCTCCAGAAGAAACCTTCTTCCCTGCCCAGAAGAATCCTCCTTCGTAGCCCTAGAAGAAACTTCTCTTCACTGCCCCAGAAGAAACTTCTCTACACTGCCCCAGAAGAAACTTCCTTATTCGCTTGCCCATAAGAAACCAGCTCCTTCGCTTGCCCAGAAGAATCCTCTTTCTCGCTTCTTCACACTTTTTTGTAGCCTTCTTCTTTGCACTTCTTGACAGAATGCTTGACGAGTTGCTTGCTCTAATTGAGGCTGAGTGTGGCTTATATATACACCTTTCCTCGTGTTCTTTAGGCCGACATGATCACTTGTGGTTAGGCCGACTTGTTCTAACAGTTTCTTCCATCGTTGTAGGCCAACTTGTTCTAATAGTTTCTTCCATCGTTGTAGGCCGACTTGAAGAGGATAAGTGACAAGGTCTTGGAGGATACTTTACATAGACAAGTTTGACCTTTTACAAAGTGTAACATGACTTCATTACATGACAATGACTATATCATTTTATGACTAGATGACAAATAATTCCTAAAGGCTCTCAATGGGAATCTTGACTCAAAAACAAAATCTCTTGCTCATGAAACCCATGAAGCAAGTCATTAATAATTTTATTTTTCTTCTTTACATCTCATTACATAAAATCATAATTACATGTCATTATGAAGACCGAACCTAGTTACACTTCTCAACATGGTGCAGATTGTATTTCTTACATCCAATTTTTGACTTGATTCTGTTTTTTACAATGTATTATATAATTGTATATTTTTCTTTTGAATTTATAATGCTTTTACTGTCCCTTTATTATGCTTCATTTAGATATAATTCTAAACTCTGTTGTTCTTAATCTGTGATGTTGTATGTTTATCATTATTCCTTCGAGTTTAATTACATATCTATTTCCATTTTGTTTTACCAATAATTGTAAGGCTTTTGCGGTAAACAAACTGTCAGAAATAGTAATGCATTAAATGGACTCTACAGTATTCTCTCTCTCTCTCTCTCTCTCTCTCTCTCTCTTTCAATTTAATAAATTAATTCTGGCTGCTATCTTCCATTGCACAGGAGTTGGATCCACCTCCATGGCTTAATAGAATGCGTGAAATTGGTTACCCTCCTGGGTACCTTGGTAAGTTGACAATATGCCTCATTTGTCTTATTTCTATTCTTCTGTTAGCATTGAAGTCTGATGAGCATTTCATTTGAATGAGTTGAAGATAATTGCTAACCTTGTCAAAGTAAAAGTTGTTCAAGGAATTCACACATTGTATGATTATCTTCAAGGCAATAAAACCTAAGCATCATTTCTAGTACCAATTAGTCCGTTTTGATGGCAATTTAATTTTTAAATTTATTTTATTCTTTCTGATGTTTGCTAAGTATTATGGATTTTGTAAGATGGCTACATGCATCTGTACCTTTTTTTCATTAAATATATTTTTTCTCCTGCCCTTCTTCTGCAGTGTTTACTTTTATCCGGTGCTCATTCTGCAGTGTTTGATCAGTGTTTCTCTTCATGATGATATGCTCTTCAATTTCATATCCAGACTGCAACTTATGTTTGCTTTTTTCCTGGAGTAGTGTCTTGTTTTTTATTGGCATTCTTCAATGTGCTACTTTCCACAATGGTTCCCCTTCCTTCACTGCTTTATTGGTTTCATTCTTCCCATGTTAGGGTGTCACCTTTTACAGGTTATATCTGCACTATTTCGATTTCTCTTCCTCCATGCAGTTATGCTGTTTACTTCTAGGTGACCATGATTTGCAGTCTGTCCCAAAGTGTAAATTCCCATGCACAAGGTGTTAGCTCTGTGCAACATGGGAAGGCTACCCACTGTCACCTCAGTGGCTCTTCATCTCTCTTTTGGTTAGCTCTTCTCCATCTCAAGGGGGTCTTCCCTTAAGGTAGGACTATCATGGCTATGGAGTGGGGGTTCAAGGTGAAAATGAAGGGTAAGCCTTGATAAGAGTTTGAAACAAAGTGTTGTAGTATAGTGCGTGTAATTGGAAATAGGAAAGGGGTTATGGGAAAGAAAGGAAGGGAAGGAGGGTAAACACTTGAAATAAATGATGGGGGACGTATGACTATCAATCCAAGGGCTAATGGAGTCATGAGATATTGCAAACGAAGTGGAGTTATTTGACACTATCAAATACTTTGAGGTAGACTATGAGGTAGAATACTAGAAAGATCAATTTGGTATCCCCCACCTATAAAGATGAAAGATCTAGTTTGATACCTTCATTAATTAATTTTGGTACCCAAGTAAAATTAACTTATTTGATACATTGAGCCTTAAAGTGCTTGCTGGAAATTATGATTTGGAAAGTGTTGAGAAATCTAGGGCATTAGGATTAGGTGATTTGTCTTATAATGATAACTGCTTGTGAATGCTTTTTACTTCTTTAGATTAGGTTCTTCTCTTGACTTAGATTATCATGGTTTTCTTCCTCGTCAAACAGCTACCAAATCATAAACAATAAGGAGAACAGAGACACAGAATGTACGCGATCAGCCAGGGCCAGAACCTTTCCAAGTTGAGAGGAAAACCCAAATGAATTCTTCTTTTTATAGAAACTTTAAGTGACGAATACCAAGACCAAGACCCTTGACACAACAACCTTTCCAAGACCAAGTCACAAGACCCTTCTTCATTGCTTCTTCTTCTCGTCAAATCAACACTGGTCAAACTGACTTCTAGCATTGCTAACTTCGGCTATTCTGGTGTTTCGGCCTTCCTGCACAGATCTGCAATTTTTGGCTGCCTGAAATCTCTGCAAAATCACACGTGTGGGCTGGATAATGGACCTTTATGATGTGTTCCTTCTTTGCTTGGATTGAGAGCTTCTCCTTGCAACTTTGGCTAGCAAGGTTGAAGGTTTGGTGACCTTTTACTTGGCTTCTATAAGGGCTGGTGTAACCCTACTGCAAAAACCCTAGTTTCTGTCACACGTGTGAGGAAGATGACCCAAAAACAGTCTCAAATTACTTCACTTTCTTTCTCTTACTTCTCGCTGGTTATGTGGCTGCTCTCCTTCTGATTTTCGTGCCTTTTCTCTTATGTCAGGTGCTTGACCAAATTCTGCCTCAAGTAATGCCCAGTTGGTCTATATATAGTGGACTGCCCATGTGATATAGGCTGACTTGACCTTGTGCCTACGCCGACATGCCATTCTGGAATCATCTTAATTTCCTTTTGTAGGCTGACTTCAAGGGGTACTTGTGACATGGTCTTGGAGGGTTAATGATTCAAACAAATTCTCTTTTTACAATGTATAACATGCCCAAATGGGTCTTCAATCCTTGACATTGACTGATTAGACTTTTATGACTCGATGACCAAACCTAATAGCTCACAATGGGAGCTTCAACTAAAAATAAAATTCCTTGAGCATGAAACCCATGACTCGAGCATTACAAAATAATTTTTATTTTTCTTCTTTACATCAATTACATAAAACCATGATTACACATGTCATTATGAAAGACTGAACCTAGTTACATTTTTCAACAGAAAGTAACCTTGGAGGGCTTATTTGCCACACATTAATTAGATAAAGGTGCTTTATACTATTTGAATTATTGTCCAATCAAGCAACAATATATGATAGAAGAAAGGTATTAAAGCTTAAAAGAAGAACTATGACAGCACATAAGGGAGAACCTCCTGACATTGCTTATGGTTATATGAGTAGTGTTCTTATTACTAGGCCTTTATGTTACAATGAAAGCAATAATTTCCTACAACAGATTTACAATAAATGGATAGCAACAGAATAACCATACTACATAGTAACAATACCTTTCTTGATTAATCTCCAAGTTCAATACACAAGGGAGCCCAACACCATCATCTCCAATTGCTTCTTTACCTCCACAATCCTCTAGTTGTCAATTACACTTTACACCAATGAATGGAGAAATAACCCTTTATATAGAGGGAGTTTCTTCTCTCTCAGAATAAAATATAATATTTGCTGATTAACTTGACGACAACTCAAAGAAATAGTAAACTAATGAAGTAGTTAGATCATGTTGACCACATCAAGTAGATAGTGTGGATTTTAATCTCTCCAAAGGAGGTTGCCCATACAATGCTCTCTCTAAGGTGCTAGACCAACAAAGTGCAAAAAATAATCCTTTGCATGGGAGGTTGTTCTCCAAGGTCCACCTAGAAAGGCTCACTAAGTGCGCCCTCCTAGATGCATGAGAGAAAACAATAAAATAATCCTTTACATGGGAGGTTGTGCTCCAAGGTCCATCTAAAAAGGCTCACTAAGTGCGCCCTCCTAGATGCATGAGAGAATTTCAACAAATGATGAAGTAATGTAGTTACAACCTCCAACATGCAAGTGTCCATGAAATAATAAAATATTCTCCTCCAAAGTGCGCCCTCTAAGAAGAAGCTCCAAAAATGGAAGTAAGACCAACTAAGTACTTGCACAAATGCCACGTGTGGCCCTCCTCAAGCTCCAAGTCCATACAAGATGCATGCAAGAAGAAACTTGTTCTCTTAATATACCACACACCCCTCCATAAAGGTCCTCCTTTACAACCTCCAGATGATATATTATTAATGCTAAGTCAAAGAGGTGAGGGCACTTACCAAGAGAAGTAAATTGATGCAGTGTAGGTAAAATATCCATATTTGATCATGCGACAATGGAGTAACTGAGAGAGGTGTTCTGTAAAAGATTATACTACATAGGCACCTCATACAACCACCAACAATAAAATATTAACGAAAACAAGTGTCCCTAGGAGATTGTGCCAAGGGTAGTTACACTCCAATATATGTGCCAAAACCATGTGTAGTTTTTCAAATCCATCAACCAATTCCCCGAACTATGTGCACAACAGAATGATACCATAGATAATATAGTTATATTAATGTCCAACACATCACCATTAAATTAGGTCAATAGGACTGTTAAGCACAATGATGTTGATAAAAAACACGAGTACCAATATGTCTCCTATATAGAGAACAAGAAGAAGGAGAACATGAGGTCTATATGGTAGAACATGGAAAACCCTAAACTCCATGTGCAGTGGCCACAATAGGAGGGAGATGTATAGAGGAAAGGATCAAGGGACTATGTTGTGGTTAACTAGATCTCTCTCTTCTAACATTCAAGGTGGAATGAAGAAAACTCATGTTAGAATGGTGCCTTGAGGAAGAGTTAGGGGAAGATTTGGACCCTCTACCATTGATATCTAGGTGATCTTGTTTGGTTATTGGTAAGAGATCTAGTCTGGCCTGTAGAGAAGGGGAATGGTCCCCTGAGTCTATATAGTTATGGAGTGAAAGGTAATGTTGCTATCATTTTATTTCTTTGTGCCCATATTTGATGGGAGCATTGTAAAGAAGGAAATAGTTTGCTAAATGGGATTTGGTCTAAGACACTGGAGAATGTGGGCATGAAGTCTGAGGGCATCTAGGGCTAGACAACTCTGGTTGGAGCATCAAAAGAAATTGGATAGGGTTTGGATCCCCTTGAACAAACCATGGAATCTCTCATTGATCTCATAATATATGGGGCCATAAAGGATGAAGTGCTTGTTACCCACCATTTTGTGGGTGATATCCCTAGGAGAATTTTTTTCTCGAAGATGGTCCTCATCTGACAGCCAATAACCCTTTGTAGCCACCAACTAGCTCGTTGTGCCATTTCTCCGCCACCTGAGCCAACCATGTGGTCCCTCACCCATCTGTCATAATCATATGTTTGAAGGTGGGCCTCTCGAACCTAAAGGTATGACTTGTCATTTGGTAATTGAGTATTGTAGTTTGCTCATCATGGACACTTCTGGGCATGGATTAGTGAGGGGATTCGACGGAAAGAGTGGGCTAGGTCTGTGCTCTTGTCCCCTAGACCTTTTTGGGATGTTAATCTTGGACCCTAGTCCTGTGGGATCTCGTTTATTGACCCTTGGGCTCTAGGGATGTTACTACATAAGAAACCTTGATTTTGGTTGCGTGGTCCTGCTCCCTCATCCATATATATTACACCCCTTCCACTCTTTATAACCCCATTCATCATTTCTCCCACCTGGGATCACATTCCTCCATTGGGTCCACATAGGGTTAGCCTTCCCCTTCCCCTTGCCCTCACCTTGGGTTGAGCCTGGAATGATGCCTCGAAGGTTGCTGCAACTGAAAAGAAAAGTAAAAGCATAATTGGCCACATTGAATAGGAAAAATGCAAAAGATGGCCTGGACAAACACATTTAGCATGTGGGCAAAAGCCAATACATGAGCTCTACCCCATCATCATGGCCATCACCCTCGTTCCTACAGGACCTAGATGAGCCTCCTTTATCATTCAAGAACCCATGATTGTCCCAACCCCTGGTGGGCAATGAACTGCCCTACCTTAAATGGGGTATCCACTACTATATCTCACACATCATGCTCTTATCCCTTGAGCCCCAAGTAGTCAATTAAAGAAAAAACATAAAAGGAAAAATGCATATAAAGAAGGGTGGAAAAATCAAGGCTGGGGCACCTCATGTACTACGATTTATCCCTCTTATACATGGGCTTCCCTTTATTTAGCTACCCTTGTATCACAACATTTGGCCCAAGGTTGCTCCTTTTCATCCCTACTCCATTCGTATCTTTATCACATGCCACCACCCTTTAAAGGATGTACCTTGGACATACTATCCCCTTTCGAGGTATAGAAACCACCTAATAGGATACTTGGTTAACCCCATTTGGAGCTTGGAGACATTAACACATGTCAAAACCCACTATGGAAAGGCATGCCATTAGGAAGTGCCCACCTGTTGTCCATGGTTTGTAAGATCTTTTACTCGATTTCCTTGATGACTTGTTGTATTGGAAGGCTAGGGGACACATTGGATCTTATGCAGGATTGCAGGTTGTCTCCATTTTGGTTTTGGTCTCCCTATACGAGGTCCTAACCCTCAAGAGGGCTACATTGGCACCTGTAGGGTGTGTGTTGAGAGCCATTGGCCTCCACAACAGTAGACAACACTCCATCCCCAGAGATGTTCAGAGATTGCTCAAGATTCACCTATTAGACGAGGAATATGCATCCTGTTTGCCTTTGCCCAGCTTGCCCCACAATTGTACTAGCACTTGGTAGATAACCCAGGACTTGTATGCTGATGTGGCATCATTTATACTATCATCTGAGCCCTTACAGATGGTCTACAAACATCTACGACTTACTTGGAGACCCATGAGGTCACTTGTGTTCCCTCACACCCATTGGGAGCACCACAAGTCTATATGTGGAGAACAAGGGGCCAACCCCTTGCCCATTATTTTTGGAAGTCCTATTCATTATTATGGCACTTATGGATTTCATTGAGCCTCTCAGAGGGCCCAACGACATATATTATTGATCATTCGACCTCTTGAGAGGCTTGCTATTTTGTTTATGAGCTAGTTTGGTGGGCTTGTCACCAAAATTTAGTTATTTGCACATTATTTTTATTTTAGGGAATAATGTAGGCTCAAGTAGCTAAATCGAACTCATTAGGAGTGTATAAATACAAATGTTGAGAGTTCATTTCTCATCATCACTTGGTTTGGACTTGTATTTCTCTTGAGATTTTCGATATTCCTTCTTGGTGGACAAAATTTTGGAGCATGGATGAATTTTGATGTATGGATTGTCTTTTCTTATCTTGGAGCTTCTTGATTGGCAAGTTTATTGGTGGTTGGATATATTCTCTTACGTGTAAATACAAATTTAATGTTATTTATTCTTTTACTTTGTCACATACATTGATGATGAGATTTTCACTATACTAGGGCTAGTTGTTGAATGCATTTACTACGGAATTGTGGAATTATGTTTTTATATAGCATATCTCTATGTATGGCCATGTATGTTGAACAAATTCTCATAAGGATAATTCTATGGTTGAATTTATCTTTACAAGCCATTTAACCTTGCAAAACGAAGTGTAAAAGCTTTAAGGTTACTCTCATTTGCCCTAATGATGCGTGAAGTTGTCCTTGAAGCATCCTTGACCTAGAAACGAAGTCCATCTTCATATTTTTCTTGACTCCAATCTCCCCAAAGGATTGAGCACTGGTCTACCATAAGGTGATCACTTAAAGAATTATTTTTATTCACCTCTCTTTCTTTATTCTAGGTCTAGCTACATTAGGGCTCTTATGACATCATTTTCCCGACAAACCACCCATCGAAGAACTTCGATATCTTGGCCTCTATTGCGCTGATGTCTCTCCTAAGCCTCATCCAAATTTGAGGGAATTCCGATGGTGTGGTTGTGAGATATGCCAAGCCCAAGCCTCGAGATTGGTTTTTGCCATAAGTTTCCCTAGACTAGTTCCTCATAGGGATCATTTTGCACCTTTGAGTGAAAATCACTTCTTTGATCCCTTTCTCGTCCTTGTTTAGGTCAAATTTATCATTGGTTGCTAAGTCAACTCTTCAAAAACCACTTGGGAAACCAAGTTCAACAAGGATTTTATGGTTTTAGAAGCTCCTCTACAATTCACACTCTTTAAAACTAGCCCTTAAATCCTCATCCCCTTCTCCTAGAAAGCCTTGCACTTTGCTTAAGAAGCAAGCAAGTCCCATTCTTGAGCCTCCCCTAGGAAAGGGTCCTTGAGATCGCTTCACATCCATCTTAGTTGATCTATCTTTTATAAGTGATTCTCTATATATAGGGTCTCCTCCCATCGGTGAAAGTCTGTAAAGAGTAGGAAGCTTTAACTGTGGCGACAATGGGCCTTTAACTCTCTTGACCTAGCAAGTGCCCCTCTAGGACCCCTTGCTAGTTTGAGTGGTAACAATGCTCATTAGTGTCAATCTCTTTGAGATGACATAGTTGACAAATCTTGTTTGATTGGTCAATTTAGTGGTTTGCCTCAATCCATAGTCTACGAAAGCCAACTTTGAATTGTCACAAGGGGATCCGAAGGGTGTGCATCCAATGATGAAGCGTGTGAGCTGGTCGGATAATGAGTCCATCTCTTATCGTCATGAAGTCCTTAACCTAGAAGGCCATCTTTGGACATAACCCACCTTGAGATTTATCTAAGTGAACCGTACATATTGCATGTAGATATCCCTCTTGGATTATTGTATTCATCTCCTTTTTGGTTGGTAAGAGGTGGCAGTTGGAAATACCGAGAGGGGGGTGAATCAATATTTCACTTACAATTAGTCAATTATTAAATTTTAGAGCATTAATATCAAATCAAAACATAAATCATCAACATATCACAAGAGCAATACACAAGAGTTTTAGGTGGAAACCTTTCTGGGAGAAAAACCGTAAAACACTTTTCTAATATAATTTATGAGGACAATATTTCTTAGCTCCAACTGAAGGGGAAGCTTGAACTTCCTGGTACTTTAGAAAAACATTCAATTTATTAGGAAGCTCCAACTCCTGAAAGGATGCTCTTACACCCTAGTTTTACTAGCTCCAATTGGAAGGACTCCATTGCCCTAGTTTTATCAGCGCCAACTGAAAATATGCTCTAACATCATGCAATTTTCAACTTGCCCTAGCACCACCCTGCCACCCTGAAGTATTTTCAGGCTAGAACCTGAGGGAGACTTCACTCTCTAACCTTGCATCACCTAACCACCTTGAAAATATAAAACTAGAGAACCAATTTGTGGGCTCTCGTGCCAGGGACAATGACCCACTTACAAAGATATATAATGAAGCCCTTTCTGATGATGTATATTAAATATGCAGTGATGTAATATCAATCATCATCAAACTGCTTCTTGAAGATCTGCCTACCAATCTTTCACACACATCTTGCCTCAACACAAAATTGAACAATCTACAAGACTTGTCTCATACCTTGATCCATTTGCAAATGAGAGATGTTCCCTTGAATTGCTTCAGAATGTAACGAGTGTTCTTCCCTGAGAATCACTCTTGAAGACCACTGCTAATACTACTGATACATGCTTCCAATTTCCTAGTCAAATCTTCAAAACTTCAGAATTGCCTCTGCTATAGCTCAATGGTTTATAGCTTTCAAATCATAGACAAAACTCACTCTTGAAGACCACTGCTAATACTCCTGATGTATGCTTCCAATTTCCTAGTCAAATCTTCAAAACTTCCAAATTGCCTCTGCTATAGCTCAATGGTTTATAGCTTTCAAATCATAGACAAAACATACTTCTGATTGATGATGTCACTAATGCCTTCAAACTTCACTTCAACCATTCCTTAATTTGAACAATTCACATAACATATTTCATACCTCAAGTCTGCTGTTGTGACGGTGCCACTCACTGCTAAGTGTTGTGTTTGAAGATGCCCTCAAGTCTGCTGAACTCTGCTACTGGAATTAGTTGAATGTACTGCCCAGAAGATGCCACTGATTTACTTCAAATTTCTCAAATGAATTTGTTGTTGATATAACCTTCTTAGCCAAGCTGTGCCAAAACGCCTTTAACTAGACATGCCCTAAGACTGCCTTAAACAAGGACAGAAGATGCATCACAAAGAGAGCTCATATATAGTGCCAGGATCTGCCCACATTCTTTAGTAACAGTGTCATGCATTTTAGTCATAGAGAATAACTCATCAAAATGCTTCAGAATATTGTCCTTAGTGGATTCAAAATCTAACCTCAGATAGTCTGCCTTGTTTGCCTCTGATGATGATATATTAGGGCTCATGAGCAGAGAAAGATAGACCTATGATTTGCCTCCATGTGGCCTCACTCCAACCTCTGATCCAACAGAAGAAATGACATGATGACGCTCCTCTCAGAAGTGTTTACAACATGGGCTCAAGCTACTACCGAACAAATTTCATAAGGGCTGAAGTAACTTTATATTAAGTGCCACAAAGGGCTGAATTTGTCTCAAAACATAGCTTCCTAAATCCTCGACAAGTGCCTTAGGAAAGGGGTGTTCGAGCCTCAGAAAAACCGACCCACAGAGGGCTCTGAATTACCCCACGTCTTGCTTTAGACAGTCCGCAATGATCTTCAAGGTCTGCACAGAAACTACCTCCGAAATTGCTCACAAAATTATCAGTTAGGGCTCATATTTGCCTTACCACAAAGGTCCAAAACTTAAGACGTATACCTCAAGGACCAACGAAAATTTTGCCTCAAATAATCAACAAAAGATGCCACAAAAACTCAAATTTAAGCTTTAGGAAGGCTGCAGATATGCTGCCTTGGAGGGCTGAGAAGACCTTAGATAATTCTGCCTTAGAGCACCCACAAAAACCAGATACAAAGATAAAATTTATGCTCAGAAATTTCGGCCTCCCACGTAAGAGATGTGAATGCTATTGGCCTCATATCAGATTATAAAAGATAGATATCTCATTGATAAAAATGATGATCTAGGATGAATCTGAGCCACTATATTTATACCAGAGGAAGGGGCTTCTAGAGGGGCCAACTGGCCCATGAAACCTTGATGCCAACTTGAAAATTTCAAGTTTGAATTTTCAAAATGGAACCAGAATTAACCACATATTGAAGCTGACTTGATGTGGATACGCATTGCTTGAAGGAGGGTTGATTAGGGTAACTCAAAGGCCATTCAAATTAAAAAGTATTTTTAATATGCATACCATCTTAAATGCATGAAACAACCAATCATCAAGCTATCGATAACATCATAGTTTGGGGACCTTGACCAAACTTTTGGGGCACAAACTTTGATCAAGCATATCTCCTCAACCGTGAGGAGTTATGAGACGTGACACCTACCGTTGGAATCAACACGACGAGGAGAATCAAATGAAGATGGTCTTGATCCCAAGAATATCGATCTTCCTTGTGATTATTGTCACTTAAGGCGGGGCTTCCTCTGGTTGCTGCTTGGGTTGACATCAATGACAACCAGGTCTCACCAATGGCTGGGTGCACACTAGGAATATCTAAAGGGAGGAAATTGGTCCAACATAATACCAATCGAAGCAAGGAGATTTGAGACTCCAATGATCCACATTAGGATCGAGCCAAAGGACTAGCTGTGCAATGAACTTTGAAGAATGATAGGCCAGGTATGGAGACTGGTCATGTCCCTTCTTTGTGCAAAGGTAGTTATCAATAATCAATAAGATACTTCTCCATATGCCATGTCATAGTGATATCTAACCAAAGGAGGTGTGCCCTAGAAACACCTGTCATCCTTTCCAAAATAAATAAATAAAGCATGGATGCCTTGAATTTTTTTTCAAAGAAAGGAGTAGTTCATTGAGAACCCTAAGCCTCCAAAGATACCATTCCAAGTGTGAAAGGATGCCAAATGAAATAGGGCACTTCGCCAATAGAGTCAAGTAGCCACTAGAATGATTAAATTATCCTCAAGATGCGTGTACAAAGGCTAATGCTCTAATATAACCATAGTTCACCTCCAAACAATCACTTAATGATTAAATCAACATTAATCTCTGCCATGAGGGGATGCACTTTGTTGATTTTTCAAGTGCAATAGATACAAGCACTAATGTCTGCGATACTGATAATCTTCAAATGATGTAGATCTTCTTTTAACGATTCCAATTTATCATTAAGCAATTACACTTTAGAAAGTCAACCATAAATGCACAAGGACAGTAGAGATTACAATGCACAAAGAGAACACAAGATTTACCCTGGGAAAACCCACTTAGGGAGAAACCCAACAACCATTTCCTTAGAGAAAAATTTCAGTTCAACAAGAGATGTTGAAATTGTAACTAGGTTCGGTCTTCATAATGACATGATCTTTGTAAATGATGTAATAAATAATTTTTTGTATATCTTGCTACATGGATTTCATGAGCAAGAAGTGTCATTAGGTCAAAGACTTCTTCTTGATGTATTTAGGATATTATTTATATGTCAAAAGAGTCATGTCATGTGTAATGAAAGTTCTTCTTGAGCTTATGTAGATGTATACAAGTCCACAAAATTGTGTAGAAGCCCTCCAAAGACCAAGAAAGATCCTCCAAGAGCAAGCACACAGAAATTTGCAAGCAAAACAACAAAGAGATCTTAATGTCGGCTCCAAAATAGAATTAATTGAATCAATGGAAGTCATGTCGGTTTGGGCAAGAGACACATCTTTTCACACACTCAAGTCGGCTCAATATAGGTGGCTCAACACTATAAATACCCGTCTAGGGTCAGCGCAAATCACACAAGGAGTTCTCGCATTCCTCTGAAATTTCGCATGAAGGAGCAGATCCACATTACAACTTGACTGCACCTTGGTTGGGTGTTAGGTGCAGTCATGATCTCAGATGCATGGAGTAGGAATGACTTCGGGTGAGGAAGCAACAGTGATTTGAGTTCTGGGCTAGATACATTCTGGGCATACCTATGAATTGAAGTCTTGATATTAAAGTGAAATACATCTCGGATAGATTGATCTCGCATGACAAGGAGCAGTCTTGGCATATAGATCTCGGTGGTATCCCTGTAGCAGACTAGACACAATGAACAACAATGACTCGGATTACAAGAAGTAGATCTACTCTTTCGGCACACTGTCTCGGTTTAACGAAGATCACGTTGGGTGTTATCTCAGTCTCATATATATATTACTATCTCGGCATAACCAAGTTGATGAAATGGGTTTCGGTGATGACAATGATTCTCGACATCCTGTTAAAGGAGACATACAGTCTCAATAGTCACCACAATATTTGGATCTAGTGATCTCGATATGAATATGTATCTCAGAGGCAGTAACAATGACAAGGATCATAAGTAGTATTAACATGATCATTATAGTGCTAAGTTGCACGAAAGAAGCAGTGGTCATCAAGTTAAGGAGAGTCAGTTGCAACAAGGATCAATGTCAAGGATCATGATCTCACAGTGGTCTCCTCCTATAGTAAAGTGCAGTTGTGATCTTCATAGGTGCAGAGATTATCTCAATGATAGTCTCAAAAGGAAACCATGGTGTAGTAATGATACTGTTACAGTAATGAAGTCCTTGGTGATGCAGTGGTGTCAGAGGAGTAGCAAGATGATGATCTCAGCAGTGTTCGAGGAAGAGGATTAATGTCTTGGTCTTGGAGAGGCAGAATGTGTCAAGGTTCATGGTCTTGGTATTCATCAATGGAATCTCTATAAGAAGAATTTTACATGGGTTTTCCTCTCCAAGAGGGGAGAGGTTTTGGCCCTGGCAGAAAGCCAAATATTTGTGTTCTTGTCTCTTTTGATTTGATAGCAATTTGAAATAAACACACACACTAATAATGAATGGAAGATCAAGCTAAGATAAATTATAAATACTTCACAAATTGTTATCATGTAACGAAGAATCACCCTAATTTATGTGTGCCCTAGATTCTTCAACAAGAGATACACCTAATGCTGCTAGTCAACTATGAGGTCAAAGTGACCAACAATGCTATGGTCAAACTTGGTCAAACAACCTTCTTGTCAAGTCAATCTTATGCCCTTCAACATCAACCCTCTCTGATCTGCCTAGGCTGAATTTCAGCCTCAGAATATGCCCAGAAACTCAGCCCTCTGCCCAAAAGTTTGACCTGCTACCTAGAAACTGCCCACAAAATCACATGTGCGAAGTAGAGAGAGAGAGATCTTGAGATGAATTCGTCCTTGTCCTTCTTTGTCGTTCTTCTTAGCTTAGATGCCTAGATATGTCTTCTTGTGTGAGAGATCGAATGGTGCCTTGTGGAGGAGGTTGAATGTTTTATACATAGTGATCTACCTGTCTGAATGGGTGTGTCTCTTCACTGGGGCCGACTAGACTTGAGGGAGGGCTGAATTCACAAGCTTGGAGCGAAAATTTCAAAATTCAAATTTCAAAAGTTTCACTTTTGATACCAACATGAAGAACATGTCTTATAATAATTCTTTCAAGGGCTAAATAATAAAAATGACATGAAGAACTTGCCTTACAATTACATTATATATTTCAAGGGCTAAAATGTAAATTATGAAGACAAACCATAGCTACAAAATTCAATTAATGATTAAATCAACATAAACGTGTGCCATGAAGGTGCGCACTCTGCTAAAGTGTTGTAACATGTAAGATGGTCTCCCTAGAAAAATTCCTCCACGATACCACAAATATAAAGCCCAACCTAGGGTGCATATCTTGTAGGTGGCGACTGCAGTGCTTGTTGGGATGGTGAGGTATTGAGAAATTCCTGAATTTCCCTCGAAATTCACCATAACCACCATATCTCTAATACCAATATACAATGTTCCACCAAGTTTTGGGACGTGGGTTATCTTCTTTTATCTTGGTAATATGCTTTATTGGATGAATTAATCGTGTATCAAGCATGTTAACATCGTATTTATTTCACGATCCTTGTTAAACTAACCCTTCTTCCAAGTCTTTGAGGAAATAACATTTTATCTCCTTCCCTTGATTCATTTTTGGCAATTGAGAACCTTGATTCAAACCCTAGGATAAGCAGGTTAACTTACCCTCATCCTCTTGAATCTTGTAAGCTTAAATTGTTTTGTTAGGGTGTTACTCTCCTTGTAATTCTTGGTTGTGTGCGTTTGGGAACCTTTTCCTTTGAATTCATCCTTGTTGCTTGCTACACCAAAGCACCATACTTGGTTCTTTCTGCTTGACTTCAAGCCAACTCTTGTGTTCACTTGCTAGACTTGTAATCAAAACTTGTTGTTTTCAAAAGTTATATTTTGCGCTTTAAAGTGCGAGATTTTGCCAAACAATATCTATACTACTCAAGGCATCTATGGTTTGGAATGAGAAATCCATTTCCATGAATATCTTGAAGACTTGCTTCAATAAAATATCAAGTCTATTGAGAATGTTTGAACTTATCTTTTGGTAAAAGTCAAAGAGGTAATTGATATAGAAATGCAACATTAAATTTCAAGAAACACTTATGATGCTAGAAGTGAAGAAGTCAATCCGTCGAAATAGAAATAAAGACGATTGAAGTTTGTCAAAAAAAATTGTGAAGCAATTCCGAGGTAATTGTTATAGAAATGCAACATTAAATTTCAAGAAACACTTTTGAAGCTAGAAGTAAACAAGTCGATCTATCGAAATAGAAATAATGACAATTGAAGTTTGTCAAAGAAGTAGAGCAATTTCCTCAAGTGTTTAAAGATGTTAACACACTTTTTGCATGGAACCTTTCCTTGAGTGCATAATAGAAAAATAACATATTACGATTCAACATAAAGTGATCATCTGTTCACATGCTCATTATTAAGCAGATGTAGGACTAATACATGCCCCAACATTGGTGAGCTTATGCTTTGTTTTGTCTATATATTCCAATATCCATTAAGGATTCTACAATAGTACAATAACGATATACTATGTGACTTCAACATTCACTATTATTCCTTACCCAATCTCAATTAAAACCCCTTACTTGTTGCACTCTTAAAATCCAAGCACCAGAGAGTAATGAGTACAAAGATACCACAGACTTAGGTTTCCAAGCAAAGGCATGTTATATTCATTTTTTTCATAATTTATATGTGGTACCTTATCGTAGTTACTAATTACGTTTAGCACCACTAGTTATCTCCACAAGAACGCAATCCATCCTTGAAATGATGAAAACATTTTACATCCCTCATGATAATTTCTCATCTAATTAATCTAGAGATGAATTTATTGGCATTGTGATAGTTACCACACACATGAATATTCTTTGTGATCCCAATTGTACTCCTAGGGATTTTGTTGATAAGTCCAAAAGCAATGACCAACTTCTCCTTATGAGTGTAAACCATAAGTTCCATTACCTGATCTTGCACATCATATAACAAAAAGTCTATGTTAGGTAAATACCCTCCTTCCTCCAAGAAGCATAACACCTATTGTTGCATAATTTTCTTCAAATTGACGATGAGATTTGTCTCCCACAATCAGTGCATGAAACTTTTTATTTACTTAATCATTTTGTATGCCTTTTTAAAATTTTTGTTTTTTAAATCATTACTCTCACTTTCGCTGCATCATCCACTTGGCAACTACAACATATATGTTAGATAATAGCACATAATTTCCATTGTTCCCAAGTTCCAACTCAAAACGTTTTTTAGACACACTTTCTGCTAAACCAATATATGAGTGAACTTTGCAAGCACCAAACAAACACTTGTTGAAAATTGGGCAGCTTTGGGATGAATTTCCCTTGGGAAACCCTACTCCCCCAATGTAAAACTAGTATACCCTAAGCAAGAATCAAATTTGGTCAAATGAAGAATTCAATTTGGACAAAAGGATTATTATTTAATGTGGTAAAAAAAATATTATTATGAGTAATTTGAATTCAACTATTTCCCTCCAAAATTATGTGTCGACCCTCAAATAAAACAATTTGGGTCATCCACAAGAGGTTACCCTTCATATGATCATTCAACTATATATTGGCATCTCAACTCCTCCATTTGGCAAAGGATTTGACCCTCTTCTGAGATAATTTTCGGCCTCCTCTTGTGGTGGTATTCAACCTTCTTCTGAGGTCTCTTGGATGAATTTATGGGCACACTTATGTTGATACTTCTCTGTGATTGGATAAGATTTGTACAATATCTATATTCTGTGGCAGACTCACTCCTGTTTTGCGATGGATCTCGCCCTTGATGGATTTCACTCTATTTTGTGTAAGGAATCTCACTCTTATTATAAGATGGATCTCGTTCTTCCCATGTGGTGGTTCTATCACTTCAAAAGGTTCACATCTACTCTTTATGTGGTGACGTGTATACTTGATAGCTCGCACTACATCTATGACACCGTTGCTTGCATCCTGTGTGACCACATATATATTTTGTGGCTCGCTATCAACTACAATGTCTCACATTATCTTTTGTGGCTCAGGGTTGCATTCCTAAGGCCCGATCTATTTCTGTGCTCACATATTTTCCTATGGTGACATGGATTAACGGCTCGAATCAGTGGTACTCTATATATCAGTGATTCATTCTCTGGCACGTTATAGTGATACACATGTTACAATTGTATGTTATATTATGTGGATTGACATATATTTGTGTCTTGCTCAGTGGCATGCATTCCAGGTGAATCACATACCTTATAGTTTGACTCACATTCTAACATGAGACAGTAAGTTATGTAAGATTGCGATTCATATGACAAAGTCTCAAAGATATAATCTTGATCTAACCCTAACTGGACTATGATCCTGATTTATGTGAGGTAGTGACATCGAGACAATATGACTGTGATATATATGATACAGTGACATTATTCCATAATGACAGTGGCCTTGCTCTTATGATGATAGTAGTCTTGATACATATTATACAATGACCTTGTTGTTCTAACGAGTGATCATGACAATGCACAATGACTTTAGTGACAGTGATGAATTACAGAGAAAGTGTTAGTACCCTTGATATGGCGGAAACCTAGTATGGCTGTGACCCTAGATATGGAAGTGACTTGACGATGGTTGTAACCTCTAATCAACATGATAGTGGCAATATATGGACAAGGATGTATGATAGTTCATGATGTTCCTTGTGACATGGATGTTCTTATGGCAACAACTCTCTAGAGATCAGATCGTTCAGTTCACAAACGTAGTTGTGAACCGACTTGGGTTGGCCCTAGGAGGTCTGATGTAATTGTTGTATCTCTCTCTCATTGTACTTTGTATCTTAGCTGAACAATTGATGAATATTAAATAAAAGAAGAATCTGGCTGGGTTTTCCCCCTTGTGGGGTTTTGCCTTGGTCTCTGACCTAAATCCTTGTGTCTCTATTGTGTATGCTTTTCTTCTATTGTTCCTTAATGTTCCACTGCATTGCTGATGTTATTTTTCTTTCTACATGATTGCTAATGATGTTAAGATGTTATGGGGTGAATGTAATATGTAAATGATGAACAATGCAATTATCTTTAGCAAAGAACAATCAAGCCCTAAAAAAATAAACAACACTCCTAGACAATAACATTAGGGTTTATTGGTATTTTGTTGATAAAGCCTTCTCGTTCATCTAGCTACCCAACACAACCAAGAATGTTAACCATGTAGGTATAGTGCTTCATTGTATGTGTGATATGATAATATTCACTCATGCATTTGAAATATTGTTGGTCCTCATGCACTAGAACTTCATGAAAGCATGCAGATAGAACACAAAAAGATGTAACATGGTTTAGCTTAATGCTAGACTCTTTTAGTTGATGAAAGAGTGTGAGGGTTTCTGTTATGAATATAATTTAATAGTAAAATAATAGAATATAATGTAAACAATAATAATCATAATTAATGAGTAATTAACTAAATAGTTAGTCATGAAGAGGTATGTCCCTAAGAACATAACTGTTGTGAAGAGGTACCTGCCTATGGTATATAAGCAGGCCCTCACCCTCATTGTAATCATCTCATCAATTCTTTTATAGTATTCAATATACAATTACTTGTCCTACAATTGATGTCGTTGTCTTCGAAGTATTCTAAAGATTACCACTGCATATACAAACCTTGTTCGTAACAATTTCTATGCTACATTTGTTCTAGTGATACCTTGCAATCATTACAGTCTAGGAAGCAACATCACGTCAAATCATTTCACCAATTCATTGTTGTGCCTTCTTTATGCTTCAACATTTAGCATACATGTCTCTAGGGGCATTTGCCACAAATGCATTACACTGAATTCTACTTATAATTATTCTTCCGTGGACCTCCATACACAAGGCTAGTGCCATCAAGTTGACACAAGCAAGGAGAACATTGACAAAAGTAATACATGATTGCTCATTGCATTTGGTAGGCCGCTTCTCTGGCATAGTCTGCAATCATGCATTCTATGAGATCATGTCTCGTTGATACATTTTGTCAAAGACATCGTGTGCATCCATTAAAATGTCACGCTTTGCATACATGTCCACTAGGATACTCCACACAAAAACATCAAATTGGAATCCATCACTTATTTTTCTTCGTTAACATCCTTGTGTTTGTCCAAGGTTGAACATGATGGGATTACACTAGCAAATATAAACTAATAGGTTTGAGTTCCCCCTCATTGAATTTGGGTAGACAAAGCCAACACCTACTCTCTAGGGCCTTGTCGGCTATAAGATGTGATTGTGAGATATCCACAAGAAAGCAGCCTGCATAGGTATTTGATTGAAAAGTCTATGAGCATTCTTCAGTCTTTGGCACTTGGCATACCTATTCATGAGCGTGTGCAATAAATACCTATTTGGCACAATCCCCAATTTATTGATGTGGGTATGGATTAATTTAGCTTTGGCCAAGGTTTGTTTCCTGATGCAGGCATGCAACAACAAAACATATGCTGAAGAGTTGCATGGGTTATCATCAAGATGGGGAGGACCAAATTCCTTTGTTAAACATTTCTGCTCACATAAGGTTATGAGATTTGTTCGGGAGATATGGTTGGCATTAGACAACATTCTACTTTGGAGGATAAGAATTGGGTTCACACATTGTAGATTCCTCAACATTGCATTAGAATTGGGCCCACACAATATAGAGTCCTCAACATTGCATTCTTGTTCTTTTGATGTGATAATGGTAGTAGGATTTTTATAGCATGTGTTGCTCTACTGCATGGAGGAGATGCAAAGAAGTGAGTTGAACTAATTGTTGTTGTTTCTAGTTGAAAGTTAGTTTCATTTGTTGAAAAGGCTACAAGGCATAATCAACATGCCCACCTTGTTCAAGTCCCGCAATCATTGTAAACCATCAAGCTTGATTTCATTTATATACTTTGCCACACATTTTCTCAACATCCTTAATGCTTTTAGATTCCACATACATATCTACAAGGGTACTCACTACAAAACCATCACATTACAACCCACTGTAATTATATCGTTATGGATATGTTTCCATGTTCTGTAACTCTCAAGTCATCACATGCCATGAGTTCCCATGAAAGTATTGAAGCTTGGCTTAATGCCAATGACTGCATTTGGTTGTACACCATCAAGTTCTCCTTCCCATCACCATTACTAGCATAAGTTGCGATTAGGGTAGTCCATGTGACCATGATTTGCTCAAGCATTTTATTGAACACATCATGCACATTTCCCATATCCTCGCATCTAACATACAAATCTACAAGGATAGATCCAACAAAATATTAGAGTCAAATCCACTTTTAATTATCTAACCATGGATCCATTTATCTTGTTGTAAATCCACCCATTGTGTGCATACCCACCGATCATCATAGTGTAATAGTAATTAGTTAGCTTTGACATTTTGTCAAATAGTTTGCATGCTTTGCAAATTTCACTTATTTACTTTGTCTTTGGCCCATGTAGGCCCAATGTTGAAACCAACGCTATGAGATACCACTGTCACGTACTTGGCCACCCCAGTGCTTGCTGGGATGACAGGGTAATAGGAAATTCCTCAATTTCCCTATAAATGCACCATAACCACCATATCTCTAATACACACACATGTCCTTAAAAGAAATCATCGACTGGATGGAGACCTTAGATGTTTCTCCCAACCATAGAATCCACACTTGCAACTTTTTTAGCAATGGGTTGCCCCCAAGCTAGGGCTATGACTCCACTAGAGAAAAGTTTCACCTAAATCCAACTATAATCCACAATCAATACCAAACATGGTCAAGGCCAAGGTACCAAACCCGTTCAACACTCTAATCTATAGTCCCTCATTACCCATCATCTTGCTCAACCCAAGATAGTGCACCCCTTTCTTTGCCTCCATAGTCCCTCAAGCCGTGGCACTAACCTTACAGGGCTCCATCACAGGTTGGCTAGGAAGTGTCATGGTATTGTGGCTGCAAGAACTCCAGTTGCCTTCAGGGTTCTCTAGGTACCCACCAGACCCCACATAGGGATACCTATACCTACACTTTTCCCTTTAGGGCTCTAGTCTTCCCAAAGCAACCCAAGGAGAAGTATACTCACATTTGGGAGCTACAATGTCAATTCTTTAACGCTATTGGAATATTCACCAACACTGAGGGGGGTGGCGGGTAAATCAGTATTGGGCACTTTTTAACAATTTTAAACATCAAGCAATTAAACACATCATTCAACAATGCATAACATCAAAGACAATAAAAAAGAGATTTTTAGGTGGAAACTTTTCCAGGAGAAAAACCACCGAATGCTTTTAATATATGTCTTAAAGATTACATCAATAGGGAGCTCGAATGCTTTTAATATATGTCTTAAAGATTACATCAACAAGGAGCTCAAACTTGTCTAGGGCACTACCAACAACAATAGCAAAGGATCAAAGGTTGAGAAAGTAGAGGAGAATGTAGCGATTGCTAGTAAGGGAAATGCAAAGAAGGGTCCCAGTCAGGGACAAAGCTCAAAGGGAGGCGAAAAGAAGAAGGATCCATCAAAGATAAAATGCTTTAGGTGTGGTGAGTTTGGTCACTACAACACAGTTTCCAAAGTAAAAGAAGGACAGGAAGGGTGAGCGACAAACTGCAGCTTCGACAGAGGTAGATGAGTTAACCTCTAAGTTGGAGGATTTTGCATTGAGAAAGCGAAGGAGAATGTAGCCATTGCTGGTAAGGGAAAGGCAAAGAAGGGTCCCAGTCAGGGACAAAGCTCAAAGGGAGACGAAAAGAAGAAAGATATGTCGAAGATAAAATGCTTTAGGTGTGGTAAGTTTGTTCACTACAACACCCAGTGTCCCAAGTAAAAGAAGGATAAGAAGGGTGAGCAACAAATGACAACTTCGACAGAGGTAGATGAGTGCATTGATAATGACTATACGTCCAGAAGGAGGTGGAGCTTAGTACTTAAGAGTTGTAGGATTGGGCAGGATCCAAGGAGGATAGAATTAGACATGTGTTTCCCATGGATCAGTTCCTTAGCTACAGGGGCCCACCGTATTCAGTAGAAGGAGGATTGAAGTGTCAACAGGTGGAGTCAGATATTCAGGGGAAATTGCAAAAACTAGTTGCAGCCAGATATTAGAGGGGCGCAGAGATAGTTGGGTGCGAAAAATTACGCAGTAGACACTGCAGATACTAATTGCGGTTAGAGACTCAAGAGAGTTGCAGATCCAGTATAGGGACATAGTGGATCAGTGGATCAGTAGATCATGTTCTTAGTTACAATAGTTGTAGTCGCAGCAACAACATGAGATTAGATGCAACACAGGTAGTGTTGGCAACAGTGAAGGGTAGCATAGTGTAGTGTCAGCAACAACACAGATGTAGGATGGTTCAACTACAGGGTTCGTAGACGAATCAAAGTATGCGCAATAGCTTGGTGGATAGTAACAGGTTGTTATAGGTGTCAGACATCAAGAACCTGAGGGAAGATGTTATGAGAGAACACCTTCCTCGTTAAGTGGGAGTGTTAGTTTTTGTAGCATCGGACAAGTGTTGTAGTGTCGATTTGTGTCTAAGAGACTAAGGAACACGAGATCTTCAAAACCCAGAAAAGGTTCTGCGAGATAAGCTTGCGAAATGCCTTAATTAAATTAATTAACCATCATTTAAATTTTTCCTAAGTCTAATTTAGGAAAACTATTTAATTAATAGGAATTAATTAAGGAAATTTGAGAAAGCTCAATAAACTTACATGGATCAAGTTAGAGATGATCTTATAGTCATTGATAACGATTTAATCATGGCCGTTGGTGCTCCAACGAGAGGTTATAAGAACAGATCGATGGGATGGAGATAGACATAGTTGTGACACCAGGAGAACGAGTTCCTTGGCAGATCGAGCTATCCAATTGCAGAGATTCAAAAGGAAGAGAAGTTCGAGCCAGAGAAGGAGAGCAACATTGATTGAGGGAGCAACAACAGAGATTTTCGGTGGAGTTCCAGTGCTGGAGAGTCAGCAGAAGGAGGGCTGCATTACTTCCTCAGTGGGGCTGCGCAGGGGCAATGCAGAAGTTTCCGAGGGGTAGTTAGATTCAGCCAAAGAGGAGGTTGATTCAAGTGCTAGTGGCTGGGAAAATTTCCAGGAGGCCAAGCGGATCATTTCCAGAGGCAGAATGAGGCAGTACAACAGATTTTGGGCAGTTACACGAGTAGTGCGAGTAGGGCCTGTGCAGAGGCTAACGCAGGGGCAATTCAAGTGGCCTAGATTTAGCCAGATTTGGCCAGGATCAGTTGTGGAGTGAGACAATTATCACAGGTATTTTGGCTAGATTATTTTGTTGGTGGATTGCCAGTTAGGAATCCAGATTGTTGTACTCAGATTTTACTGCTGCGTAATAATAAAATAAACCCTCATCTGCTGCAATGGTTTTCCCTCCGGGGTTTTTCCTGGGCTATTGTCCAAAATTTATTGTGTGCGCGCATCTATTTTCTCAGTTCCAACATTTTATTTAGCTTCCATAGAATTTATTTGTGAAAAATTGCAGTGTGATCTATTTGGTATTAATTAGAAAAGTAATAAACTGCTAATCAATTAGAAGAGTAAATTCCAGTTGGTGCAATTCAAGGGAATTTCAAAGAATTCCCTCTACTGCATACTTGTTGTTGTCACCAAGCTCCACTTGTAGATCTCTAGAATCCTTGGTCATATTGGTGAAGATATTCTGAGATCCTGTCATGTGACAAGATGCTCCACTATCCACAAGCCATACCCCTGTCATAATGGTGCCAGAAAGGCATGACACCAGGGTAGAGTTCTCCTCGAACTTCTTCACCAACTCATCCATCTGTGCTATGATTGTCGTAGATGTTTTCCCTTTTCCTTCTTGTTTGGACATAGTCCGACATAATGGTTGAACTCGTGACAGGTAAAGTACTTGACTTTGCTCATGTCTTTCTCCTTATTGCCTTGTGAAGATCCTTGTCAACCCTAGTTCTGCTTGGTCTTCCCCTTGCCCTTGCCCTTGTTAGCTTGTGCAACAAGACCAAGCCACCTTCACTCCGACGTTGTCCACCAGTTGAATTCTCTCAGATTTCTTTTTGGATGAAGTCATCCCACAACCAGCTCCAATTAGGAAGCTGCTGTCTAGCAAGGATCCTCTTGACAAAGGTTGTCCTTGCTTAGTGAGATCCTTCAAAGTTACGTAACAGTAGCTCCAATTCATTCTCAGCTTCCCTTGGTGAGATATGAGATCATGATCTGTGATCTGTTCATAGGAATGCTGTTCAACTTCTCTCTCAGCACCATTTTGTTCTTATTTGTACTCTGGTATAGATTGGCCAAGGCTGTCCACATCTGGTGTTGTAGTCTTCCAAGATGATACCCGTCGCTTTCACATTTTTTAACTCATGCTTAGTGCATCATATGAAGGAACAGGAACCTCATGATCTGCAAACTCCCACAGATCACTAGTCTTCAATACAATGGTTATGCACTCCTTCCATGGACAAAAATTACTGGCACCTTTCAACATGCCTTCATACCTCAAGCTCAATGATGCCATGTCACCAGATCGATCTTGGCCACAAAATCCTTAAAAATAAAATAAAATTTCTGCTGTTGAAACCCTTATGTCACTGGTCTCTCCCACAAAGTTTCCATCGCTTTGATACTGTGTCAATTATTTAATACCAGATCAGATTTATTTTATCTCAACAATTTACACAACCCAGAAAAATGTTTTACGAAAATAAAATTTCTGAAATTCGCAACGGAAATAACAAGAGAAATCAGACATAAAACAACACAGAAATGACCCAGAACAATCCTCAACTTTATATTAATCAAGAATATTAGGGTCAGACCCTGAGAGAATTTTACACAAATTTGTTAGCTGTCGCAAACACTGTGATTTGGCCCACTGTAGGAAATGGATCAGCCTACTATAGGAAGAAATTGGCCTTTGAAATGCCTCTAAAACTCAGCAGCCTCTAATTAATTTGGCCTCTTTATCCCTGCTGTACAACCAAATTTATTGCAGACATGGGCCGAAGTGGGCTTAGCTGGCTGCTAAATTGGCCTGTCTTCAGCAAATAACTTGCACTTCTTTCTGGCTGTACTTGGCTCTCTCTCTCCCTCCTCCACTTGGCTCCTTTCGACCTCCACTGAGCAAAATTCCTGCCTCTCTTTGGTCAAGTCAAGTTGCTCTTGAGAAATTTTCCTCTCCCAATCACTCAATCCCTAGAATGTATCACTCACTCTTGTACTTATACTTTTCCAAAGGGTGAAATACCATGGGTCTATGACTTCATCCTTTTCTTAGGTTCCTTTATAATTTTCCAAGATTAAATCCCTAAGTCACTTAAATAATTAATTATTTATCCTTAAACAGAACATTAGCCCAAGCCTACATTAATCACTTAAATTAATCAATTTACTTTTCCGAAATAAAACTTAGTAAGGAAATCATATTAGTTTCTCCTCGTGAACAACCACCTAAGGAGGACGTCTCTTCCACATGCTAATACACCAAGTCCATGTGGAAGACATTCCAATGCAACAGAAATCAACAGGTAATAGGGTCATTTGCTTCTCAGAGTAAGCTTTGCAGTCACTGTGATAACTTTGGATGAGAATGAATGCATGTCTAACTCTCCCTTCCTAAAGTTAAGGCCTCTTTATGTATGTAACTTACCACTTGGCATGCTCTAAATTGCCTTCCTATAAGCCAAGGTTTACTTGCATTAAATTAAAGGCGTTTAAGTTACAATAAAAAAAGTAATTTATCTCATGTCTTTTAAGTTATAATAAAAAATATTTTCTCTCATGAGTGACTTTAGGAATAATTATAATATTTATGTGGCTTAGGAACCATGTCTTGGTTCTACCCCCACACTTGAGGTTAGGCACAGAACTTGTTAGGGCACACATCTGGCAGACAGGAGACCTCTCAGGTGACTCAAAAAAGATTTCCTTGAAGGCACCTCATTGTCTCCTGCGAGCACCTCATTGTCTCCCAAATTCCTTCTTGAAAAGATATTAAAGAAAGACAATTCTCAATTAGAAAAAGGTAAAAGTATACCTAAACCCTATGGTGGAACCCAGAATGGAAATTGACTTGGAGGAGAGCATAACTATCAATAACCAAGAATATTTATCTAGTACTTACATGGCCTCACTTGTCTACTTCCCATTAAAAAGTGAGCCTCAACAAAGCTGGAGAGGTAATTTCTTGGATAGTATGTTGATAGCGGACTTAGCAGACTTAGAAAATGTTGAGTGAACCTGAACCAATCGATGGAGATATTGAGATGGAGACCTAATTTTTGGCTATGAAGTTGAGTGTTTAAACTCCAAGAGTCCAAAGTTTTCTAACTTGCAGATTATTTTTGTAATAGCTATGGTCTAGATTCCTTCTTTTAATTTATTTTTCTTGTGACTAGTGGAATTGGCAACTGGGGCAGTCTCATATTCATGTGACATGGGGTCAATTCCATCCACTACCATTATAACCACTAGGTGCACCACGTTGCTCATAACGTGCACATAGGTAAATCAAGGGGATCCAACCAAGGACCTCATAATATTTTACATAACACCATAACATGCTTTTCCAAGTGAGCGACACCCCCAGGGGCTATAGTCTAGACTCTTATTGGACAAACCTATCTTTGATTGATGCCATGATGTTATGAGATAGACAATTGTTCAATGTTCATTGTTCATTATTTTATGATTTCAAAATTTAATTTCGAAATTTGTTTTTTTTGTTTTTTAATTCACATAACAGGTGATGTACCTGTACACCTGTCTGTCCTAATATCTAGATTTCAAAAATGGTGTATCCATACCCTACTGGTACTGGTACCGATAGCCCAATCTTGTGGCGACTATGATTAGCACTGGTGTGGCTGTTATTGCGTCTCTAGCCTTAGGGGTAGGTTTTGCACATCCCTGTATGCAATTGAGGCTATCACCATCAAAAGAGACTGGATTATCTCTTAATATTGTTGTACCATAAAATGGATTGTTGCATAAATCACATCTTATTTTAGTAAGAGTCTCTCTGCTAACATGCTTTCAACTTCAGTTGCAACAATTGTTGCCTTCCTATCAAAGGTTATGGGAAAACATTTTTGTAATTGTTCACATTTCCTCTTGGTAGAAATATCAGTTCTTATGTGATCATTGCCATTCAAGTTCTGTTCAGCGCCTTTCCCAGAAGGAAGGCCCTTACATTCTTGGAACAATTGCATTCTCTGTGTTTTGATTTATAATTTCACATGTTATACTCTATTTGACGTTGAATGATCAGATAAGAGAATTTGCAATTTCATCAAGGAAGCTAAAATCTATTGTATATGAAATTATGCTATACGCTGTAACGGAATACGTTCTTGGTGGGGCCAAAAACCCTTCTAAAACTTTACAAAATCTTGTTGCTTATTTGTCGTTGTGAAGTATAGTTATGAACCTTTTGTATAACTCCAGAGCTTCATAGTGGAAACACTGTAGAATTTACTACAGGGATTCCACTCCAGGAAAATGTTTCTGATTACATAAGAAAATGCATTGTCTTCCATGAAATCGCTTGCTGGAAACTAACCGGATGAAAACTGTTTTATATTACCATGAAATTGAAAACGTGTGCAAATCCCCAGAACAATGAGAAAATACTCCATAGAAGTAAATACAAAAAACATTACCAAACGTTCCTCTTAGAGGCTGATGATGTGCTAAAGACGTGTCCGACTTCCTTGGACAATTTCTTCCAATTATCCAATATACCACATTTGGATTAAGATTGCCTGGGAAGTTGCAACTCCAAGCCTTCTAAAGGGTATATCTTAACGGTATTGTGGATCAGTGTTTTTGAATGAATTGTGTGCCAAAGCATGGGCCAATTGAGGCATTATTTGTGTTTGCACTTTAGACCATGAACTTACCTCCTGCACAACTTTGTAGTCTATGCAAGGCATCTATGCCAAACTTTGACAGGTTCAAATCTTTTGCTCTTGAGATGAGGTTTCTCAGGTATATATCATAATATTGAAAATTTTCAGACTCAATGTCTTTGAAAGCTTCTCCTTAGAAAGTCAATGGTGCTATGTTGGTGTTTAATTCATTTCTTGTCACCTCGAGTTCCCCTTTCCTGGCTGTTGGATCTGCTGCCTAAAGATGCCTAGCATTGATGTTCACTTGTTTGCAGATGTCTGTTAGGTGGATGGATTTGTTGCTATTTCTTCTTTTCAAGTCTTTGTCTTTTAGCATTTGCAAGATAATCCAATTTTATCATTATTATAGAACATGGATTAAAAACAGGGATAAGGCAATTTACATGTCAAGTTTCTTGATGTTTTCTAAATTGATGCAGACTCGGATGGGCCAGATGAGCCTTCGGGAATTATAATCTATAGGGATGATGAAAATATGGAACTGGAGGAGGAGGGAGAGATCGTTGGGGATGAACCCTCAAAGTTATCAACGAAAAAGATGATGACTGTGCACTTTCCTGGAATAAATGCTCCCATACCTGAAAATGCAGATGAACGGCTCTGGAATAGTTCTTTTTCTGGTCCAGACAAGTCAGATTCTGAACAAACGCCATGTTCATCAACTTCAGTGTCAAGAGGGCATCGCTTTGATCAAACTAGGGCGTGGGACTACAACAGTTCACCAGATGAACAACCTCCAGGAACTGAACGTGTCGGAAATAGTGCTTTCGGTTCTGATTACGCATCAAGAAGCATAGGAGGGAATAACACTCCGAGTCCAAATTACTCAAGTCGAAATCACTTTCCCCGGAGCCCTAATCTGACCAGGTCTGTATCTGACGGTGGACGGAGAACTCCTATTTACGACAATTCTCCAAGAGCTATGCATGGCACGAATGCAAACTTAAGACATGGTGATCATAGTTGGAGCCCTTATGGACAGTATTCTTCTCACACTTCATTACAGTATTCATCCCCAAGTCCTGGCAGGTATTCACCTCAAATTCAAAGCCCTGGTAGTTCAGATTATATGCCTCCAGAAAGAAGGCATGCATGGTCTGAGGCTTATGCTGCACTTGATAGGACACAGAGAAAAGAGAGGTCTGAAGTTAGCCATCATTATAGAAAGTGATTTGAAATCTTGGTGATGGTTGGTTGTAGGTGCCGTCGAATCCCTGTTATATTTTGAATGTTATTGATCTGTAACATGTGATTTGCATATGTATTTTCGTACGCTTCCAAGGAAGTGTGCCTTGATGTATCGTCCACAATACACATGGCACGGTGTTTGAAGATCAAATTTAGCCATTTCTTGATCTTACCAGATTATATTATTTGTAGTATTCGAGGAAACATTGGATCATGAACTTCTGACTTTAAAGTAACCATTAATTGTTGGGATTGTTCGTGACATCCTACTACCACTTGATTTTCCTTTTTTGGGCGGGAAGTATGTGGAGTAAAGAAATTGAGATGACTTTTAGACAAATTACCATATAGAAAACCATTGACCTGAATAAGTAATTAGTTCTTATGCAGTAATGAAGTTCTTTATCAGTTCGTGTTGGTGTGGTCTGTCAATTACACCATAACATGGATATTTTATGCATATTTGTTTGAAATTTTTCAAAACCAATGCAGGAAATTCTCAATAGATGACTTCTTTATTTGGGACTAATTATTCAAATCTTCCAACATTTTTTTTCTTTTTCATGCCGAAGGTACTATTTTTCCCCCATAGCACTGCTTGTAGAGTGCTAGTAGTGTCCAGGCATGAGCCACTACGAGTATGGAACTTGTAACATGCTTCTGGCCATTTGACGGTTTGATCTTTTTTTATAGAATTGGGTTCATTGTATACTATTTTAATTTAAACATCTTTTAAGTTTTAGCGAGCCTAGCTAAGGAATACGTTGAATTCGTCTCTCCAAAAGGAAAACAAGGGGTGGTTCATACAGGGATAAAAATAAATGGGAAATATACTGAGCACATTACAAATGCTGCTCAGTAGTATCAAAACTTTAAAAATTTATTATTATGTATATGTCTGTCCTTTTTTGTTTTTCTTTGAAGAATTTGATCTTTTACGAAGTGTCATACCATTAAGAAGCCTTCAAAATGATATGAAGATGAAGGTGAATAGTAAAAATGTAACAATGTTCCATGATGCATATAATATATAACAAACAGATTATGTAATAAGCAATCTCAATTTGAATTATTGAATAATTCACAGTTATTAGCTTTCCCATCTTTTGATATCATTTCATATCACTCGTATGAGAAATGATGTTGCTTTCTAAAATTTAAAGACTATATAAACCTTTAATTTAAGATATCGTAGTGAAGTTCATGCACTTTCTCTTGCTTTCAGATATGAGTAGTTTATTCAATTTTGATTTTTTTAATAACTTTATGTACATTATATTATTTGTTATCTACGTATTTTATCTATGTTATATCTTGATAGTATAATGGTTTTAATGTGCAAATATTAACCCAAAAAAAAAAATCACCCACATCCAAACACATAGAGCGGGGTAACTGACTTTATCACCCAAATTCTCTTTTGCATCATGGTATGTATTTTGAAATTGCTTTGTATGGTGTTATTGTTGAAGGCATTTCACTTGATAACTTGCGAATACCTTGACTTTGAAATCAATTTTTTTGGTATTATTTTTGCCATTTCTACATTGGATGAGTTTTTACTCTATTAGTAATGAAATTGATGCACTTTATTGTTTTGCATTTTGTTATTGTTCTAAATCATTTTTTACTTTTATCATTATTGAAATAAAAGAGCTATATTATTTCATTTAAATTATAAATGAAATCGTTGTATTATAAATGAAATCAATGCAACTATTTGATGCTCATGAATTATATTGTTGTTGAAATGAGTACAATCATTTTGTATCATCACTAAAAACCAAAGACATTATTTGTTTTATATCATCATTGTTAAATTCAATTGGTGTCTAGCCATTATTTAGTTGAAATTAATGCAATTACATTTTTTGTGTTATCCTTGGAAATTTAAAACGATGTCTTTTATTTTTTATTTATTAATAGCACATTGAGGGTATGCATCATATAAATCATCTTATCCAGTATCTTTATTGATGATAAATGGTGAGCATTTAAATAGTTAAATTGCACAAATTTGATAATGAATATCATTATTCAATAGAATATTGAGATTAGTGATTTATGACATCATTATTAGATTATTGAGAAAATTATGACGAGTCATGAAATGACACTATAGTTTACAGGGTTTAAAAATGAATTCACTTAATTTAGTTAATCACTTATCAATTTTTCAGGGTTTAAAAATGAATTCACTTAATTTAGTTAATCACTTATCAATTTTTCAAAATTTTATTTACTTAATCACTCATAGTTCAGATTTTTCATCCATTCTGGATTTTTTTTGACTTGCATATTTAGTTTTTTATTTCATATTTATATTTTATAATTTAAGGGTTTATGTGAAATTGTATATTTTTTGAACTTCAAACTTTATGGTTTTGTTGGGTTTAGATATTATTATTTATTTTCATTTTTTAAATGGATGAAATTGTAATTTTAACTTAAAAAAATATAATTTTTAACTATAAAATAATTTAAAAGTTAGAAAAAATAAGTTGTTAAACCCAAATAAATATAATTGAGTGTTTCTTTGTGGTATTATTGAATAATAGAGTTTACTATCATAATTATGTTGAGATGTCCTCTTTGTTGTCATTGATAGGGTTCATTCTCTGGAGTACCTAATTTGCAATGTCTGTCTAGAATTCAAAAAGAATTCAAACAGAGCAAACACTAGAGCAGGTAGTGGAAGCTAGTATTCAAGGAAAACCAACTCATAGTTAGATTCCCAAGGTTGTTGTGTATCCATATGCACATACTTATTGTGATAACTACAATATATCCATCATAGGTCTCCATCAAAGTTATGCAATTTGTGGGTAGGACCTTTATTTAACACGTTGAGAGCTTTGTGATGGGTTACAGTTTGGAGGTACTATAGCTGAATCATCCAAAATATATTGCATGATGAGAGTATAGGCTTACAAAGGAATAGATGGATGCAATCCTATGACATTACATATAACATTGCAAACTCTCTATTCAAGATGATACTGCAATCAAAATGAACATTACTATTGGGTGTTATAGGATATGGGTTTTTAATTGTTTGAATTCTGTTTACAAACTATTGAACACGTAAAAAAATACTATTAGTTGTAGATAAGCAAAGGCTTGACTATGGAGGCCTTGAAACAATTATTGAGAATGTCTTCAAAGAATTAAAAGACAAGGACTCTGAATTGGCTATGCTCAAAACAAGTTGGCTCAAACTAAACACAAGTCAACCTCCTCCCATAGACATGACGGTTCACTATGGATTGAACTAGTATAAATAAACATTTCATCTACCACATTTGGCAACCAATTCAGTGAAGCAAGAGAAGCTGGTCAAGAAAGGAAGAGTCTCTTCGGATGTGTGGAGAAGAGGACAGGTTTCCATATGCACATACTTATTGTGATAACTACAATATATCCATTATAGGTCTTCACCAAAGTTATGCAATTTGCGAGTAGGACCTTTATTTGACATGTTGAGAGCTTTGTGACGGGTTACAGTTTGGAGGTACTTTAGCAAAATCATCCAAAAAATAGTGCATGAAGAGACTATAGGCTTACAAAGGAATAGATGGATGCAATCCTATGATGCTACATATAACATTGCAAACTCTCTGTTCAAGACGATACCACAATCAAAATGAACATTACTATTGGGTGCTATACGATTTTGTTTACACACTGTTGAACACGTAAAAAAATACAATCAGTTGTAGACAAGCAAAGGCTTGATTGTGGAGGCTTTGAAACAATTATTGAGAATGTTATGAAACCAACTCACAAAAAGATAGAAAAGAAAGATGCATGCCTTAGAAATTAGCCTCTTCAAGGGGGCAACCACCTTTACATTACACAAATGAACAATTCTTGGATGATACAAATGACAAGACCTTTTTTCTATATATAAGAGTCTAAGGGGTCATAATATAATTAGAGCCGACATAACAATAATAATGCAAGGGCACAATAATAACAATAGTGGGCTTCTATGGGGCACAATAATAACAATATGGGGACAACATGGGCGCAACAATATAATAAGGGGATTGTACTAATAACAATAAGGGGTTACACTAGTAGTATAGGGACCTAACATGCCCCTCCTTCAAAAAGTGTTGTCCTAAACACTTTAGTAGTTCTTGATGCTTATGTATAAAATTCTTGTCCTCCCACGTGGAATCTTCAACATATAAGTTCTTCCACTTGATGAGATACTTTGAAATTGATCGATTTCGTAGCTCTCAGGTTCTTGTTTCTGTCACTGCTCCAGGCTGCAATATGATTTTTCTTTCCTTGTCAAGTTCTGACAATCTTGTTTGAACTGGAGTCTTCTGTAACTTTCGAATGAGTAGCCACACTTTTTCGTCCTTCTTCCATTCATCCTTTGCTTCGTTTATCCAATTTGGTTGGATAATAGAAATAACACAAAACAATGCTTCCACATCCTCATCCTTTTTTGGGAGTGCATTTGCCACAACATTTTGCTTCTAAAAAGTATTTAAGACTATCATGATCCATTTTTACCTTAAGTGTCTTCCCATTAGGTAAGGTTGCCATTTCTTAAGTGCATGTAGTATTGCCAACATTTATTTCTTATAAATAACTTGCTTGAAATGTCGTCGTAAAAATACCCAATCGCCTACATCAACTCTTCTTTCACTGCGATGTTGATCTGCCTGTTGTTTCATTCAATTATGCACCAAAGTGGCATTATCCTTTAAAAGTTGGAGAACTTCTTGTTGATGCTCGATGTGATCTTTCACTTCTTGAATCTTTTTCTTCTTGATATGTCCTTCTATCTTGAGAGTTTGAGGAGTGATAATTTCTTCCAATGCATTACAAGATATGGTCGAATTCATTTCTTGATGCTCGATGTGATCTTTCACTTCTTGATATGTCCTTCTATCTTGATAGTTTGAGGAGTGTTAATTCCAGCCAATGCATTACACGATATGGTGGGATTCATTTCTTTTTTCTCGATGTGATCTTTCACTTCTTGAACCTTTTGCTTCTTGATATGTCCTTCTATCTTGAGAGTTTAAGGAATAGTAATTCTTGCCAATGCTTTACAAGATATGGTTGGATTCATTTCTTCTTTCTCTAGGGTTGGTTCCTGGTTTATATCCTCTTCTTTTGATGTTTCTTGATCATTTTCTTCCTCCTCTTCACAATCAATGTAAAAGAATTTCTTCTCAGCACACTTATGACCTTTAATGTATTTGTTATCACAATTGTAACAAAATCATTTTGCTCTTTTTTCTTCCAATTGTTGTGGTGTCAACCTTGTAGGTTGTGGAAGGCTAGGAGAACCAACACTTCCATCTTTATAGTTGTGACAAGTAGACTTCCTTGTTTCCATAATTTTGCTTTCCTTTTTTTTTGCCAACCTGAATGCCTTCTCCAATGAATCAAGTTCCCAAAGATGAACCTCATGTTGAATGTTATCCTTTAAAGTCCCTATGGAGACATCAATCCTCTGCTTCTCTAAAATATCATTTTCCCTTATATTCAATTTTTGAAATTCTTCAATGTACTCTACCATTGAACACTTTTGTTTTAGATTTATCAATTGGCTAAAGAAGGTGCTTCTCTTTGTATCCTCATAATGTGCTATCATTTCCTCCATGAAAATTGACCACGTAACAAGTGGTTTACGAGAACAAAGCCCTTTATACTATAAAAATTGATTTGGTTCCAACTAATTAGATGCAATACATGCCTTTTGTAACAGTGGTACACCTTGTAGATCAAAATTTTTCTCCATCTGTAGTATCCAATTTACCGGATCCTTGCCATCAAACTTCTTCATCTCGCTTTTTCTTGATTTTAGGAGCTCGATCTTGAAACGACTGTAACTTTGTAATTTCATAACTTTAAATTCTGAAATTTTGGCCTGTAATAGCCCTCTAAGTCCTCTTTCTAACTTCGCAAGTCTGATCGCAATTGGATTCCCAAAAAGAAAATATTCCCACTCTCCCACGATGACCTAATTATAGACTAGTTCAGTAGAGTGAACTTGTAAAACGTGCCACGTGTCATTGTTTCAACCTTAGGTTCTGAAAATTCTACCCAAACAAAATACAGTTTGTCCTCTTTATGTAATATCTTACGAAATTTCAATCTGATGCTCAGAGAGAAAGTTATGACGATTTTCCCAAGGTCATTGTCTTGGGATGTAATTCGGGAGCCTACAGAAACCCTGAATGTCTTGGACTGTATATCTGAAAATATATTGAAACATGATCTGAAATTCATGCCTAAGATTCACTAAGTTTTCGGCTCAAATGGGTTTTAATTTTAGAGTTTGAAACTTCATAGAAAAATAATTATAGCGAAAATTCCATGATGGCCTATTTTAGATGGAATTTTGGAGCTTGAAAAAACCCTAACTTACTCAGGTCATATCTCCAAAAATATAGAGTGACAAGATCTGAAATTCGAACCTACAGTTCAACGTGACTTTATCTCAAATGGGTTTTTGTTTTAGCTTCTGAAACATCACAAAACAAAGTTATAGCGAAAATTCCACGATGACCTATTTGGAGCAGTGAAACCCTAAAATCCAAAGCTCTGATACCAAATGTTATGAAACCAGCTCACAAAAAGATAGAAAAGAAAGATAAACACCTTACAATTCAACCTCTTCGAGGGGGAAACCTCCTTTACATTACACAAATGAACAATTCTTGGATGAAACAAATGACAAGGCCTCCTTTCTATATATAGGAATCTAAGGGGTCATAATATAACTAGAGTCGACATAACAATAATAATGCAAGGGCACAATAATAACAATAGTGGGCTTCTATGGGGCACAATAATAACAATATGGGGAATAAATGGGCACAACAATATAATAAGGGGGTTGTACTAATAACAATAAGGGGTTACACTAGTAGTATAGGGACCTAATAGTCCCGATCTCTTGTCATAACTCGATTCCCTGGTTTTTCTCCTCAACTCCTTGAGAGTCATTTGGCATGTCATCTTTCCTTGTGGTCACTGATATAGATCTGCGTAGTTTTAGTGGAGAGTGATTGCTGTCAGAATGGTCTGCATAGTTTTCTAGAGCAAGGCTAGGCTACCTTCTCTACACAATTTTTGGGAGCATGGTTGCTGGCCTCCTCTATGCAATTTTCCAGAGCAAGGTTGGTTGTCTGCTCTACGCAATTTCTAAGTGCAAGGAAGGTTGGACAGCTAGGACATCACTGTGTAGTTTTGAGATGCAAGACAATGTTACAGAATGGGTCCTGGAAGGACACCTTTGCACAGTTTCTGAGTGTAGTGTAGCCTGAGCACCAAAGGGACAATACTGCGCATTTTCTAATGACAGGAGACTGTTGTGGGATGGGGTCCTAGGAGGACACCTATGCATAGTTTCTGAATGCAAGGTAGTCAGACTGCTCTGTGCATTTCTGAAGAGTAGTGTTGGCTTCCTGACTACTCTGTGCATTTTTGGAGAGCAGTGTTAGCCACTTGATTGCTCTGCGCATTTCTAGAGAGTAGTGTTGGCTGGGCAGTTGAGGGACACCACTACACAATTTATGAAGATAGTGGATTCTAACTAGGAAGGGCACTTGAGGAAACCATTGCACAGTTTTGGATGCCAAGGGAGGCTGGGATCTCTACGCATTCCACAGTTCCAATAGGCAAGGGAAAAGATTGAGGGTTGCAGAAGCAAAGTGTGCAGTTCTGAAAAGCTGGATGAGGCTAGGTTGCTTGGGAAGCTGACTAAGTGTGAGATCAGTGAAACTGGTGTAAAGAGTGATAGGACTTGACTATTGTCACACACGAACACTTAGTGATACAACATAGACCATCCAAAATGTACAAAACATACTTTTCTTGATGCAACAACCTTGGTGATAAGAGTGCGTGAAGTGAGTGTGAAACATGTCTCTGTGATGAGAACAACCATATGCCAAAGATTCCCCTTATAGCAGAACAACATCCCCTTTGCATGACAAACAATAATCCCTATGCCCAAAGATGACACATACTGCATGAGATGAGAACGTGAAAAAATATTAATATCAAGGAGGGGAGCTTGAGATCATAATCTTACCAATAAGTGACCAAGGAACAATCGATCACAGGATCCAAGGTAGGTTCCAAAATTTGCATGCGAGCCAAAATTTTAGAGGATGGTTGTAGCCACTACAACATTGGCGACACACTGGTAGAACTCCAACTCTCTATATGGACCTTGTTTCGTGAAAAGTGAGTCTAACCCTTCCAGAAGTATTGTTTGATTCTTTGATCATCATGGCTTAAGCACTCACTTGGGTGAAAGATATAGTCCCTAATATTCTCTTGATCGATCAACACACATTCCAATCCAAGCCAACTAAGTTGTTTCGATTGGGATGACGGGTATGTAGATGCACAAGTAATATAAATGTTAGAGTCTTAGTTTAATCTCTAGTGTTGCTCCACTGCCAGCAAGACTGGACAGTACCCCAACGGAGTCATGCAGGAACACAAGCATCACTCTATTTCCAGCGAACCTGGTCAAAACCCCAGCAGATTTAATTGCATCACCTCTCTGCATAGGAAGCCTTTCTCTTATTTCACCTTGTTTATTTTTTCATTTTCACGTTTTTATTTTTTTTTATTTTTCAAAACACTGTGCATAGGCACTTATTTATTTCAAAGGTAGAAGAGGGATCCCGACTTATTGAGAGCGGAAGCGGTTGTCCCTTCAGAGAAGTATTTATATATATATATATATATATATATATAATATATATATAATATATATATATATATATATATATATATATATATCTGACACACTTGTTAAGGTTTTCCCCCTCACCTTACTCTACTGGACTGAGCTGACAAGGGTTAACCCAAAAGAACCGATTAGAGTAGACGCTACTAGTTAAAGTGCAAGCATTGTGTTTTCACCAAGAATCACTCTAAACAAAATGTATTTTCTATCAAGGTATCATCGACTCAAGACAACAAGCTCTTAATAAAGAGAGAGGACAACAGATAACCAAATGTTGATAGTTGTACAATTTCTCGTATATTTGTTTGGCTTGTCTTGAGAGCCAAACACGGTTTCGTGTGAGGCTAACCTATAGGTAAAAACAAGAAAAGACAACAAGAAAGAAAAGAGCAGAATTAAAGCGAAAGAAAAAATAAGTAAGCAAAGCAAGCAAACCAAACCAAGTAACTAGGCAAACACACTAAGTAAACAAGCAAACAAACATGCAAACTTGAAATAACATCAAATCAAGGAAGCAAACACTACTCCTACTCCTACGCTAAATAGTCGGGATTATGTGATAATGAAATTTCCAATGAAGCCACCGTAGTCGTTCCCATCTTGCAACCACAAAGATACAAGCGATTAAAATAGATAACAAATAGTCTGCAACAGAAAATACAAAAGCTTGAAGATCTTGCACAAGAAAAGGAAGGTCTTTCCCATGGGCAGAAAAATGTGTCATGGCCACACAATACACATGCTTACCTTTTCGATGGATACTATCATTCAAAAAACCTCGAAAGCCTCTTGCAAGTTTGTGTTCATCTGCAATGAGTTTCTTAACGAGTGTGAGAAAGGATTGAAGGTTTTTGCCTACAACATGGCTCGCCAAGTAAGATTTTTCCACCCATTGAGTGATTGGATCGTGAAATTCATAATGGTTATTTGGAAGGTCTCGTGACCTGTAAAAATATGACTTTCTGATTGGAGAGACTGGATCACGATGGGAACCTTGTACAAAGAAATAAATTGGATCATTCTCATCAGTCATGCCAAGACAATGAGAATCTACCATAACCACCAGTGCAGGCTGAAGTGCTTTATCCGCTTGAAAGAAATATGAGGAGAAAGATGCTAAACAATGAAGATCGGAGAGCATGAAGTAACTATCGTTGAATGTACTATTGGGAAAATGATAAGTTTTGGGTAGCGGAGGCCCCGTGTAATAGTTTTGAGACTCAAAGTCCACAATTTTGGGAAAAAGTATGGTAAAGACTCTGTGAAGTGCACGGAGCGTGAATTGTAATGAGTCAAGTCAAAGGGTTGTCCACCCAAGAATAATGTAAAATAATAGGAAGTGAATCGGCCTACCCATGGCTTGCAGACCATGGGAATGTGTAAATAGAGCAAGGCTCTATGGCTAGAAGTCAATTTTGAGAATTTTTTGTTTTGGAATCTTTGTGGTATGGGTTTGTGAAGACAGTATTATCTGCGTCTGTAAGTCCAAGTCAAGGGTGTTGGTAGATAGATAGAGGCTCTGCAGCTATGTGCACAGAGACCTGGTAGAGTCCGCAGCTGTGTGCACAGACCCCTACAGCGTTTGTGCAATTAGTGTGGGGAAATATACTACGTCATGATCGAATTGGTAACATTACGGGCAAAAATCCGAATTCACCGCAGCGATGTAGCCTACCAGCTATCCACGACAAAACTCGCAGGAAAGCAAGACGGCACACGAACAGCATAAGACGATCCACTGGGACTCTACGAATACCAGAGAGTCGATGGACCTATCACAGGAGGGAGGTGAAGGTGCACTTCTTAATAGTAAGACAAGAGGGAACCCAGAATGGGCGCGGTAGTATCAGGCTTCATGAAATCAATGAAAAATGGGCATAGTAGAGAAGGAAAAGAGCGATCAACAAAATAAAACAGGGCGTCACACAAGTGGGCCATGCGAATCTACACATAAGGGAACCAGGTCTGGCCAGGTCTACCTCGGTAATAGGACGAGCTGCGACCCTGCTATCATGGCTGCGACCGCACCAACGGAGGAGTGTACCCCATACAGCAGCACATAAGGAACTAAAGGATACGAAGGCATTCGAAAGGTGCCCACAGCCCGGGCTAATAGGGATGCTGAGACATTGCACCTAGGATGCGACCACCTAACTAGCTATGGAAATCACTATCTTAGCACCCCCCACAGTTGAAAGAAGGCACAAGACTATAAACAAGTCTGCAGAAGGTCGGCGCGGAAAGAAGGTTCCGTGCAGGGCCATTCGAAGAGCACGATCGGGGCTGTGCAAAAGGGGCTGCACTGCCGTGTGGAAAGGTGGGTAGGTGATCATTAATGCCAATATTCCTAACAAGAAGTTCCAGTTACAATACAGAGGAGCGGGTAGTGGGTCATTAGGACAGAAGTTTCGAGATAGATACGAAAATATCTGCCGCCTAGAAGATATTAATGAGCTAGAAGTGGAGGGAAGAGATATATTCAAATTTACATGCTCCTATAACACCCTCTGGAAAACACTAGGATATGTGAGATCTGAACTAGTGAAGACCAGCAAAAACCCTGCTACCAGGCATCCCATGAGTACCATGGCAAGAACCCGAGCACGGTTCGCGGAAGAACTGCATCCAACCCAGGAGGAACTAGATGAAGTGGTTGTGGTCCCCAAGGTTCCAAAGTCCCCACGCACACCGCGGCCCCGGAAAGACAAGCAGACGATGGGGCCAGTTAGGGTAACACTGAGATTCAATAAAGTGTTAGTAGCCGAAAAGGGCAAAGCAATCACCACCGAACCCGAAGAGGATGAAGAAGATTTGCAAGACCTGATCGCTCAGATTTAAGCACAAGATGAGGAAGAAGAAGATACGTTCCAAATACCTTCATTACCCCCATACGTCTCTCCATAGAATGGGATGGCCAAGATACCGAAGGACCTGGATGTTGTGAAGAGTACGCTCCAGACCCCGCTTCTTCCGGATGAGATAAGGTTTGACGGTTTTTTGCTGGGCCGAGTACCGAGTATCAAGTTTGAAGATTAGGATCTTGCGGACAGCAACAAGTTCCCCCAATTGGCCACAGACAAATTACTACCACGGAAATGGTTAATGGGTGTGGAAAAGGCGGGCTTACTTAATCTGAGGTGGATACCCCACTACCACTGCACGGCCATCACCATTTTTGTGATCCAACAGTTACTTAGTCTGGTACATGATGGGTATCTCTAGTTGGAAGAGCTGATTCCAATCACAACCGATTTAGTACACCAGATTACTCACCTGCCTATTAAAGGAAATGACCCCACAGACATAGCCGGAACAATTAGCGATGTGGGTCTTGTAGAAACAATGAAGGCTAAATATAAGTTGGAAAAACGAAAGTGTGGGTATGTGATAGCAAGCATCAAAGACCGAGGGGTGCTAGTCGCCATCCAACTACTAGCCAATAAACTCATGAGGAAATGTCGCATAGATGAGGTGCCAGCCCCTGTCATTGCGCTTGCAGAGCAGTGTGTAGAAGGAGTCCAGTTCAACTGGGGGCAATTCTTATGCGACGAATTTCTGACAAATTGTAAGGAAGCACAGGAAAAAGGTAAGACTTTCCATTCTGCATGGTTGCTACTATCAATCCTTCTGGTTGCAAGAGAATTGCCGCAGGGTACCCAGTTTCCCAGCATTGAGCACAACCTACCTGAAGCAGTGCAGTTTACCTCGCTTTGGGCTACAAAGGACGCCACGAGGGTTTGGGAGATCAAGCTATTTTGGATATTCATGGAAGAGAGTATCCGAACATGGATGGCTCGCAAACCACAGATGTCCCCAACGATCTATAACAATTTGCAAAGCACGGCTGAGTTCAAAGCAGACATGCACAACCTATATATCTGGGCGCAGAAGGATCCAAATTAAACATGGGTCAAGATCCCATTCATTGCAATATACGATGCAATTTACGAAGTTTTGACAGCATGGCCTCTGGAATGGCGCACCCCAATCATGGCCGCATTAGAAAGGATGGCAGCACAACAACGAAAGAAGGAAATCGAACTGCAACTCACTAAACTGGAGGAAAGGACACGCCAGGGACAAAAGGCCACTTCGCTACAGGAGGCAACCCAGGAAGTAATTGCTGAAGAGACCACGGAATATCAAGAAATGTCCTTGGAACTGGAGAGGTAGAAGGAATCAAAGACACAAGAATGCATAGACTTTACCACAAAATCGACCCACAGCAAAAGGTCATGCAACAAGGAATCGCCACATGCATGCAAGAAGTCTAAAATAGCTAAGACTTTGGAGAAATAATTTCTTGATAGCAACGAACCAACACGTAATGTCGCTATCGGCGCATTGGAGGAGCTTATGACAGACCACAAAACTGTGTTGGGGGAGCTCAAAGCACAGCTGCAAGCATTACAGGTGCGACCCTCAGGAGGGATGATACCAAACCTAGCAGATGATACAGCCGCAGCCCAGCAGATGGTGCATAGACACACAGTCAACACTTTAGTGTTGCCAGTAGGCGTTGTCTTAACGCGGCTCAGCAGAAGGAAGCAGTGCTTAAAGAACGCATCCTACCTTGGCTTGATGAGGCATTCGTGGTCTCTTCCAACATCGAGGGATAGTTATCACACATGCAGGTAGCATCTAAACCCAAGAAAGAAACGGAATCAGATACTGATACATCGGTGGCTCGCATAGAATGGGTAAAGAAAATGGCGAATGATTTTGTTGTGAGGGTAAGCGAAGCGCAGAAGTTGTTGAATGACCTCAGCGCAAATATTGTTGCACCAGCCGAGTGACTCGGGACAAGTCACGTTGATTGTGTTGGGAGCCTGTTGGGTAGTGGAGGCCTCGCGTAACAGTTTTTGGACTCAAAGTCCACAATTTTGGGAAAAAGTATGGTAAAGACCCCGCGAAGTGCGCGGAGCACGAATCGTAATGAGTCAAGTCAAAGGGTTGTCTGCCCGAGAATAATGTAAAATAATAGGAAGTGAGTCAGCCTGCCCATGGTCCGGGGACCATGGGAATGTATAAATAGAGCAAGGCTCTGTGGCTAGAAGTCAGTTTTGAGAAGTTTTTGTTTTGGAATCTTGATGTTATGGGTTTGTCAAGACAGTATTATCTGCTTCTGTAAGTCCGAGTCAAGGGTGTTGGTAGATAGATAGAGGCTCTGCAGCTGTGTGCACAGAGGCCCAGTAGAGTCCGTAGCTGTGTGCACGGACCCCTGCAGCTGAGTGCGCAGGGTGGATCTGGTTGTATTGACGGAATATTTTAATAAAGATAAGTGGCTTCTGAAGTATCGTGGATCTATTGTGTTCTGGTTTATGCATCTGTTATATGAGTTTATATCTTTTTATAATTGCGCACACTGGGTTTTATTGTTAAATGTTTACTTAAACACTGTAACAAGAAGATCATATCTATAATAATTTCATTAATAAGAAAGTACACCCGCATGGATCTACATGAAAGCCTGATAATAGTACAAAGTGGCACGAGGCCACAGAATGGTTCGCGACCCCTCCAGACCACATCAAGACATCCCAAGGGTGCGAAAACCTAGTTCCAGCACCCTCCCCTGCTACCTCAGGTGAGGCCTTAGTCCGTGTTCCGCGGGCTATTGCCAAAAGGGCCGATAGCTGTGGGATTTGTTTGGCTAATCACTCTTCCGAACCTGGGTCAGGGCCCAATAAGCCAACAATAAGTTGCATGACAATCACCCGAGATGGGAAAATGATCAAATGAGTTTGTTAAAATATAAGATTCCTAGTTTGAAATGAACAAAGTCAAATTCATTTGAACAATCTTGTGAACGCTCTTATCAATGGAACCAAGTTTGCCATGAGATAGACATGATGGACCACCCCCCTGCAACTGGTGAAAAATTGTGCAGGCATCATGGTCATGACAAGAATGTAGGAGGGATGCCAGCATTACGTGAAACCAATTGGGGCGTGGTGAAATGAAAGGAACTTGATTCACGTGATAGCTTGTACGCTCATCATCACACAGGGGGATTTTTGGTGTGATGAGCAAGTCGATTTGAAGGTACAAGGTTCACAAGGAGACTGAGGAGCTGATCATGAGATAGAAAATCCAATAAGTATGATCACGAGAAAAGACAATATTTGCGATCAACAACTTCATAATTCCATGATTTCTTGAGAGACAGACACTCCCACCCCAAGTTTGATGCAAGAGATGTGCATGAAGATGGATGTGCTGTGACAGATTTGTGAATTCAGGGATAAGTGAAATTTTGAAAATCTGAGATATCACATCTAGAATACCAAAAAAAAATTACACGAGAATTCAAATCAAGTGCAACCATGCAGATTGATAGATTATGTGTGAGAAAGAAGGTCTAATTGGGTTCCGGAGGCTTACCAGAGTCGTGAGGTCCTGACATAACCATCAACGGATCTTGAAGTGCCTCGACTCCTTGGCACGTCCCGGTACTTTCCAGAATTACATAATCATATTTTGAAGTTTGAACCAAATCATGCATGGCTTGAAGATGGCTATTGTTGCTGATTTCAAAATTTCTCTCTGGGTGGCAGCCATCTTTGTTGTAGGTTGCACAAGATTTCTTAGCTTTAGCAAGCTGACTTGAAGAGTTGTCTTTATTCAAGAGATGAGATGACGGGGAATGGGAAGTACACTCTGTGATTAAATTGTTTTCAACTTCATCATGGACAACCTCACTGCCTTGTGTCAATTAAGGAGCTAACTCATCGGATGAAGAAGTAAGAGAACATGGAGTATCTCTGATGCATGTGGGTGCATTGTGAATGGTAGGACACAAGGCGAGTGAGGTGGAGAGGAATTTTTGGTATGAACATCTTCATTGACTGGAGGAAATTCTAGATATGAGTTATAGTATTCATGATAAAATGGAAGATCACATGATGTGCTTGGACGTTCATCGCGGTATATGGAAGCATGGGAGTGATGGCTTCCTAAGACTAGGGGTTGATCAAAAGGATTAATTGTACAAGATGTTTCACCGAGATTAGCAGATTGATAATTGTTAGAGAATGGAAGCTCATTGTTTTGATGCGGACAATTTTGAATTAGAGAGGGCGAATTCATAGTGTCCTCACCTTTCTGCTCCTCTTTTAATGTAATGTGACTGCCTTGCGGCTAACTGCAATTTGAGCTAGCAGCTTGAGAATCGAGAGAATGTGCACAACTAGCTGGTGAAACAGATTGATCAAGCGAGTCATGGTAAAAGGAGTCATGGCTTGTGAATGATGGAGGATGGCAGAGTGGCAGATTAGCTTCGATACTTGAGTTGTGAACAACGATATCCTCTTGCAAAATGGAGGAGTGAGTCTTGGCTATCGGCTCTCTGAGCCATTCTGGAACTTCCTCCATGGAAGTGGGAGTCAGATGAGAAGATGAGCAAGGGAAATGTTTCGCAGATTCCTCAGCTTTACAATCACAAGGGAGCACCCACATCAGGACCAGAAAAAGAGGAGGACAAGGAACAAACGGGGTGTTGGGCTCCTCCTCTACAATCTGAGGTGCGTCATGATCCGCAAGAGTTGGGGAAGCAGAAAAATTGAGAGGTTCAGGTTCACCGTATGAAGAGACATGAACCAAGTGCTTGAACTCTTGTTTCAAGAAATCCTAGTTCAAATCTTCTTCTAGAATTTCATACCAAAGGTGAAGAAATCAATCAGAAAATTTCTCAACTGATTCATTAGGCTCCATTCTTAATAGGTTGATTCCTCCACAAACATCTCGATAATTATACTTATTGAAGTCTTGATGGAGATCCTTCAGGAAAGGGAGAAGGGAATGGACGGAAGTAGGTGGCAAGGTATGACACTATCGATTAGCACGACCTTCAAGGGTGAGGAAGAAAATCACACAAGAAGACTCTTCATTATCGATTTCATCAGGTTGGAAAATTTGAAAAAAATCAGAATTGTGCTTGGATATGGACATTTGGTCCTCACCATCAAACTTCAACTAGGACAAGTGATTGTGAAGCTCATCGAGAAGTGAAATTTGATCAAGGGAAAAATTGGAGAAACACCCTAGGAGCATGTTTGGTGTATGAGCCATTTTAGATAAGAGATTCAAACCAGATGCAATGGGCTCAGCTTATCATCTAGCCTTCCTTCTCGCACCATTTTGTTGATGGTGTTGGACCCGCGCACAATGGGGATCTCCCCGGTATGAGGTCCCAACTAGACCTCACACTATTTGGTGTAGGAGTCCCATTAGGTACGATGGCCTGGTTGCCATTATCTTAAAGATTTGCCTTAGCTCTTGTTGTTCAGCACATGAGAGTGTTATGCTTGTAACTTCAATAAAGTGAGGTGAGTATGCTTGGTGAGCGTGTAATGTAACTTTGTGTCTGGGTTCTCTTACTTTCAAAAGGGGGAAGTAAATTGAGCCTCTTGATGGGAGCGCATAGTCCCAACCCAAGAAGAAACACACGCGAACAAAAAAAATGGTTTGTCCAGCATCCAGCAGAATAGTCCACAGCAGATGCAGCAGTCGTGAAAACCAAGGTTCAAGGGAAAACACATACACCATCCAGTGGAGTAGTCCACACGGGGGTGATGGTCATTAAAACTGAGAAAACAAAAAGATGGTATGTATAATGTCCGACGGATTAGTTCACACGGGCAGGACAACAGTGATAGAGAATACAACACATCTTCAACAATATGAGTACTAAAATAACCAAAGTAGTTCAACTATCTTAGTACAAGTTAAGAAAACATGAATTACAAACATTTAAATATTAGTCTTACAAATGGTTATAAAACATGTGTGAAAACATGCTGGCTTGAGACAAGCTTCTAAATTAAGCAAAAGATCCAACACACATATGTACACCATACATCACTAGTCCCAGTAGAGGGATGTTGGAGCCACTACTTGCTCCTAACAAAACAAACTACAAACTCTCAAGGCTATGCGGGAGGAGCCAAGGTGAAAAGTCATTTTCTCATACAATGAGAGAGTATATATAGCCAAGGGGGAATAACTGAGCCTTGTGACTCTTCGACTTCCCTCATGACTGTTTGACTTCCTATGACTTTTTGAATTTACATGACTCTTCAACTTGATATGTGGGTCTCTTGGAATTCCACTTTACCTCACATTGATTACAATAAGTATGGCCCATAGTAGTGATGTGGCAGAGACAACTCATGGCACAACTCAACATGACACTGTTGACATGTACTGGCTAACTGTGGTGTCTGTGTCAAGTTGTTTTGTTGTTGAGTGATGGTATGCTCTCGATGTAACATGTCTTCACCTTTGCATGGAAAAGTGCACGAGGTCATCAATGGTATTGGTCTTTGCTTGATAGTGCATGTGTATGTGTCCCTTTCACTCGTTGCTTGATATACTTCGTGCATTTGTTCGACTGCGAGCAAGTCTTCTAGCATGCGCCTCTTCTCCATCTCGTTTGTCACTGCACCATGTTTCATCGATGTACCTGTTCCTGCAATCACTTTTGATGAGACGACATCAAATCCTGAAATATCCTAGTCTAACATGATGCATTGTTTTCTGTTTTGGTGCAGGTGACCAAGAGAGGGACATGGCATTGAAACTGCACATAGCATAGCTCAGGCAGGGATGCAAGGCTCCAAAGCATTGTTGGGAAAAACAGTGAGGATGTCACTAGGAGGTAGATTTGCACAATCTAGGATAGCAGAGATAGTTACAGGGGAAAAATCTCAGCTGGGAGACAGAATTGTGTAGTTTCTAATAGGAAGACCAGGCAAGGTGTCAGGGAATTGCTGGGCCAATCTGCGCAATTTTCAAGGGGAGCACTAGGCAGGTCATCCAATTGGGATCTATGTAGTTTCTTCAAAGAAGACAGAGTAGGCAATAGGAGGCACAAGTAGAAAAATCTAAACTTTTTTCCAGAGGAAGACAGGATCGGGCTGCAAGAGCTACTGGTCAAAATTGTGTAATTCTAGGAGATAGTCTAGGACAGGCAGTGGGGGCTCCCGAACATAACTACCTAATTTATGGGTTGATTGCAAAGAGGGATAGAAGGGCAAGCGATAGAAAAATCTGCCAATTTTCTGAGGGAGAACATAGCAAGCCAGCAGGGAAGCCTGCCTCTCAGATTTGCACAATTTCCTGGGACAATGCAGTGGCAGGCAACAGAGGCATGTCCCACATGTCTGCGCAGTTTCTACAGGCAGTGCAAGGCAATCAGGCTGGACAAGTTCTACACAATTTTGGAGATCAATGCAGCCCTGGGTCCTAACTCAAGTTTGTTTTTTCCGGTTTACCAGAGGGAGGCTTGATGGGTGATCTTGCGGGAAGCGTGGACTGAATCGGGTTATGGAACAACTTCTGTGCAGTCCTGGGAGACAATTAGCTAGCTCATTTTCAGAATTGCGCAACGCAGACTACCTAAAGGACGACCTCAAGCTCTACACAGTTTTGGGTAGCAGTGCAAGGTCACTGAGATCGGGGTCTAGTTGAAGGAGGGTTTTTCGGTCAACAAATTTTCAAGATAAATGACTAAGTGTGAAAGCAAGTGGACTTGTGCATACATGACATTGTGACCACACACTTAGCATGACTCGATAATAAGACACCTCTAACCAACAAGAAAATCATGTGCTCAGTCAAACTGATTCAAAGGTTACGAGTGACAAGTGTGACACTTGAGATATGTCTTCGAATGACTGTGACGACACTTGCGCGACAATGCATGCAAATTTTTGTGAGTGCTACCGATGTCGACAAAGCGAAAACAACTCATGCACACAAAGAAAAACCTTCAAAATTTCTAGAACAAACTCGCAAGCATGACATAGCAATCAACATGCCAAAGATGATAGTTGGTCAAACAAGTGAAAAAGAAGAAAGACACGTAGAGGAACCACATGAAATTACTTTGTTCTTGTGAACATGCATGTTATTGAAGATATAATGATATGAAAATGATAAGCAATCCTTCAAGCTACACTAAGAGATGTACTTCAAAAGATATTCTTTACTTACCATACTTACACTCGAGGTTATATGCATCCAACAGAGTTTGCATGAGGTCCCGATCTATTGTCATAACTTGGTTCCTTGGTTTTTCTCCTCAACTCCATGAGAGTCACCTGGCATGTCATATTTCCTTGTGGTCACTGAGAGATAGATCTGCGTAGTTTAAGCGAATAGTGATTGTTGCTAGGATTATGTGTGCAATTTTCCAAAGCAAGGTTGGGCTACTTGCTCTATGCAATTTCTGGGAGCAAGGTTATTGGCCTGCTTTGTGCAGTTTTCCAAAGCAAGGCTAGATGCCTGCTCTACACAATTTCTGAGTGCAAGGGAGGTTGGATAGCTAGGACAACACTGCACAGTTTTGAGATGCAAGACACTTCTACGGGATTGGTCTTGGGAGGACACCTCTGCGCAATTTCTGAATGCAGGGTAGTCGGACTACTCTATGCATTTCTGGAGAGAAGTGTTAGATACCTGATTTATTTGCCCATTTCTGGAGAGTAGTGTTGGCTGCCTAACTGCTCTGCGTATTTCTGGACAGCAATGCTGGCTGGGAAGTTGAGGGACAACACTGCACAGTTTCTGAAGACAGTGGGTTCTGGCTGGGAAGGACACTTGAGGAAACCACTACGCAGTTTTGGATGCCAAGGGAGTTTGGGGCTGTTGACCGTTGCGTGTCAACTACCCATAAGCAGTACACCCCCTTTTTTGCAAAAAGGGATAGCGCTTGATCGACATGTCCATGCCATTCAACAGTCATCATCGACCTTGATCATATTAAGTTGTAAACCCAGTCTGCATTTTGAATTGTAAATAATCTTAGCACAGCTGAGTCATGTATGTAAATTGCCTAGGTGGACCTAATTTTCTAGTGATAATCTGCATTCCAGAAGGTTTTTCGTCTCACCGATCCATGATCGGCAGAGTTTTCCTTCAACCTGACCCCAAAGCCGGAATGAATTTTGTCATTAGAGTCTTAGGTGAATCCTAGTGTGTTAATTTGCTAGATTATGTTTGGTCGCAGGACTGGGTGGTCTATGAGGGTTTATGTCAAAGGGCTTTTCCCCTTTGAAGATGTAAAATTGTAAAGTCATGATGTAAAGTGTCTTGAGGGTTAGGAAATATTTTAATCCCCTCATGGGTCTAAGTCCTAGGTCCTAGGGAAATTTTTCCAAACGCTGAGTTTGAGGATCCATAATAAAATATAATAATAAAA
>APFE030625945.1:43291-129136 GCA_000404065.3 Pinus taeda | reverse complement strand
AATCCAAGAAGACACAGTCAGGTTGTGAAGGAGATAGCCCTAAGTTGGAGGCAAGGGAACTTTGTCTTAGCCGCAACAAAGGAGAGTTGAATAGCGTGGTTATAGAGGCTTGTTTCATGATCTTTTGGAGGGCCGAGTTTGCTGTAAGGGAGGTCGAGATTACTCCCTAAGGGCCGAGACAAGGAAAGGCTGTTGCAACCTGCGTGGAGGAGTTCTTAGGTGTCTAACTCATGGTGACGGGTTGTGTAGGTTGCTATGGGTAAACCGCAAGCCCTACGAGCAGTTTAGATGGCAACGTAAGGTGTTTTAAATGGGTTGTAGGTGGCAGCGGAGGTGTGTGGTAGGCCACAGGCCTAGCCACTCCAAAATAGGCGAGTGTGGAAGTGTTAGGGGCTGCCATATGCCCAGAACAACAACATGTGGAGGCAGCTATCTACCTTCACTAGGCTGCAGTTTATTGAGGTTGTTCAAGGTATGTTTTGGGCATGATTGTTGGGTTGCTGTAGCTTACTATGGGATAGTAGCGACAACAAGGTGCAACAAGCACATGGTAGCAAGAATGGTGGTGCAAGCACATTGGGACAGCGGTATGGCAAGCACATGGGATAGTAGTGGCAAGCATGGTGCAACAAGCACATGGGACAACAGTGGCAAGCATGGTGCTGCAAGCACATGGGACAATAGTATGGCAACATGGTACAACATGCCACATGGGATTGTAGTGTGGCAACATGGTGCAACAATGGCACATGGGACAACAATGGTACATGATGTAGTACAATGATGGGTACAATCATGATTAGTGAAACATGATGAGATGCAGCCTAATGATGATGGGTGCAACATGGTGCCCGTGCAACTCTGTGAGGTGCAACATGATGATGAGGAGCAACACAATGATAGGTGTAGCATGATGATGGAGTCACCTGGGAGAATCAGTTGAAGCAACATGTCTTCAACTGAGTTCAGCTACCTCATGTATCATCTACTTAGAGATGATCTATGCTCTTATTTAGATAAGTCGTGTTGACTTCTGTTGTATATGTACTATCTCTCTCTCTCTCTCTACTGAACTATTGAAGAACATATAAGAAGAATTGATCAAGGGTTTCCCCACATTGGGGTTTGCCCCTAGCTAGCGCCACATCTTGTGTCCTCTTGTCTTGGCTGTCTTTTGCGATTTATGTTTATGATCTATTTGCAATTTACTATTATGTTGACGTGATTGCTAATTTGGAAAAGATATTGAGTTCACTGTGAAAATTGAAATAAATTGCTCTAAGCATAGAACATACCTAAAATTAACAATTATCCACATATCAACTAGCAATCGATACAATGTTAGAAGATAAACAAGAAGTCATGGAAAAGGTAGTCTCAAATTGAGATTTTATCTCCTCTGGTCTTGCAATAGTCCCATCTACAACCTATCTTGCATCCCTTTTTTAATGGACTCTCGCTTGCATAATGTCTCATCTTGTGACATCGGAAGCACATCACCTTACTCAAGTTTTTTTCCTTGTATTTGTCCCATCCTTCTTCTTGAATCCTTTCTTGCTATTCTTGTTTTCCTTTTCGACAAGACCAAATAGTATTTACTTTCCACATGTTTTTCTAAACAGGATTGCAATTTGATTTCTTCCTGTTCAAGATCAACTCAAAGCCTAGGAAACTTTGGTGTATTTTTTTGAGCACAAATACCTTGAAGAAAAGGAATTCAAGAAGGAGCAAGCCATTTTAGGGAAATGACCACCAACTCTTGATCCTTTACTTCACTGATTTTGGTCAAGTAGCTCATCATATTATTTGTCTTGCTCATGCGAACAACTAAGAGCTAGTTTCACAAAGTCATCTATGTTGAGAAGCGCAAGAGTTCTGAAACAACTCAACCAAAGAATCAAACATCTTTTTACCTATGTCTTATCTAAAATGTGTGAGATGAAGTGATTCTTCATAGGATCAAGAATGATTCTCTTCACTTTCGTTTCCTTCTTTCGATTAGGGGCTAAAGTTGTTGGATCAACATATTTTGAAATCTCCTTCTCAACTTGCTCCCAAAGTTTTGGCCTCCTCCACAAAAAATTGAAGTCTAAGCTTCAATGGAACAAAGTTAGAGACTCCATTTAACTTGTCATACCCTTTGAGATTGAGAGTCACCCTGCACATCTTGAACAAGTCTCAAGTGCATGAAGTCAGTAGTATATGAAGTAGACAAAACCCTTTCTAGGGTACAAATACTTCTCCCAAGTAGCCTAGGGTTTCTCACACAATGACATCAACTTGGTCAAGTACCTATCCTAAGTAAACTCCAACTGAAATACAAAATCAATAGTACATTAAGTAGACTGTTAAAATTGGCAACTAGGGCCAAGCTCCATGTGGGTCACCTCATTTATGGCAACTGATATTTTTCCTAGATTCCTCTTGTCGAGAGGTGTAGGATTGATCTAAAGATCATTCGATTCCTACAAGTATTTATGGAGATATGAATTTATTTGTATTTACTTGACAAATTGTCAAGGTCGGCCAGCAGTTAAAAGTGTGGCACACATGCCGAGTGAATCATATAAATACAAGAGAGGTTGATTCATTTTCTCATCAACTCATCTCACTCATTCTTCTCTCTCTCCTTAGGCTTTGGGTTATACAAGGAGCAACTCACACGTGGGAATAAGGAGGACGCTGAAACTGTTGAAGGTCCATCCATAGGTTTGACCAACGTTGACTGCCCTAGTTTTGGGAAGCAAGTTGACTTCAGCCAACAATAGTTTGACTGTGTTTTTGGGGTTGTTCAAGGGCTGTTCGAGGGGTAGTTGACTGGAAATTGACCAAGCATATTGGAGGTCAATTTCAACTTGTTTGACCAAGTGACTTTGCTGATATAGGGTTTGTTGCTGCTAATATAAAATTACAGAATTCTGATTTTGTACTATTTCTCTCTGCTGAATTATTGAAGATAAAAGAAGATTTGATCAAAGGGTTTCCCCGCGTTGGGGTTTGTCCCTGGCTAGCCGCCACATCTTATGTTTCTTGTCTTGGCTTGTTTTCTGTTGATCGTTTAATGTTCTATCTGCACTTTACTTAATGTATATGTGATTGCTAATCTGTGGCTAATAAGAAGAAAAGAAGTAAATTGATGTAAGCATAGAAAATACCATAATTTAACATGGTATCAGAGCTGAGGTGAAGACAAAGCCCAACCAAGAGCAAGAGCAATCATCGAAGAGAAGGTTGGCAAGGCTATCCTAAAAACTTCATGGGGTCCTCAACACTCTTCCTCGCCGAAGACATGCTCCGTGAGAAGTCTGACTATCACGGATGGAAGATGTCTCTCGATCTAACTTTAGAATATCAAGAAGTGTTGGACCATGTGAGAGGCAATATTGTTTCGCCTCCAGCAAATGCATCCGCTACTGCCAAAAGCAAGTGGTCTAAGGGAGAATTCAAAGCAAGGAAGATCATCCGGGACTCTATCGACAAGCGCCTGGTGGCCTATGTTTCCGACCTAACAACCTCCAAGGAAATCTACGGTAGACTGGTGAGTTTATTTAAAGTTAATGATGCAAATCAAGTTTTGTTCCTTAGAAATAAGTTGAAGGAAATTAAGAAGGGCAAAGATGAGAGTATGCAAGCATATTTCTTAAGGATCACCGAGATCAAGAATGATCTCCTATCTATTGGGAAGTAATTCCTCACAGGGAAATGACTATCACAACTCTTGGAGGACTACCACCTGAATGGTATATATTTAGGAATCAAGACTACTCTTCTCAACAATAATGCCATCCCAGAATTTGAGGAATTGATGGCTAGATGTATTCAAGAAGAGACAAGGATGGAAGAACAAGAAATGCCCGCACTTAAAGGCCATCCCTCTGCCTTTTCTTCTCATGCTAAAAGAAGAAACAATTATGGGGCTAAATCCAAAGGAAAGGCTGGACCAAAGGGTGGATGTTACAACTGCAACAAAATGGACCACTATGTGAGGGGCTGCCCTGATAAAAGGGACTCACACTATGACGATAAACAAAATCACTCTCCAGGCAATCAAAGGAATGGCAGATCCAATGGTAGAGGTAAAAGAAATGCTGGAAATCAAGGAAGAGGACAACCCTTCAAGAAGGAAAGAAACTCCAAGTATGAATCTAACGTTGTTAACAATAAGCAAGATGAATATTGTCTACCAGTGACCCTCTCTACTATTGCTCCCCTGGACACGCTGGGAAATTGGCTTATTGATAGTGGTGCCTCAAGGCACTTCACTGGTTTCAAAGAAGCTCTCTCTAAACTGATAGAAAAGGAGACCACCCTGGAAATTGTTCTTGGGGACAATGCAAAATATCCCGTGAAAGGCGTAGGGAATGTCACTCTTCAGTTGAATCAGGGTAATACAATTCATTTGCAAGAAGTCCTATATGTACCTGATCTCAAAAAGAACCTGGTGTTCGTTTTGGCAATGGAGGACAAAGGCTACAAGGTAACCTTCATTGATGGCAAGGTACATGTATGGAAAAAGAATTTTAAGGAAGCTTTCACTCTTGGGTTTCGAGTTGCTTCATTATATTAGGTCGGAGGAAGTCCGCTGGGTGTCATGTCTTGTGACACATCACTTCAGTTCGAACTATGCCATCGGAGGTTTGCTCACCTTCATTATAAAGCTCTACCCAATGCAAGACAAATGGTGACAAGGATGCCCGAGTTCCAAGTATAGCAAGAAGGTGTATGTCTTGGATGTGCCGAAGGGAAAAGCTCAAAAGGGGGCTATTCCCCTCAAGCCAAAGCAAGACCTCCGATATATTGTAGTTGGTTCACTCGGACGTATCTGGTATGATGCCTGTGAACTCTTTGGGAGGATATTTATATTACCTCACTTTTATAGATGATTATTCTCGCAAGACTTGGATATACTTCTTGAAAAAGAAGGATGAAGTGTTCACTTGGTTTCGTCACTTCAAAGCCTTGATCGAAAATCAAACCGAAAATAAGGTCAAGATCTTAAGGACTGATAATGGGACTGAGTATGAATCCAATGAGTTCCATGACTTTTGCAAAGAGGTTGGCATTAAGAGGGAGACTACAACACCATATACTCTTGAGCATAATGGTGTGGCGGAAAGGAAGAATCGTACGATTGTGGAAGCTGTTCGTGCTATGCTCCATAATTAAAGACTTCCAAAGTTTCTATGGGCCAAAGTCGCAAATACCGCCGTATATATGCAAAACCGATGCCCTCATCAAGCATTGGGTTCCAAGACTCCCGAAGAGATGTTCACTGGTAAGGAACCTAACGTATCTCATTTTAGAATTTTTGGAAGTTCGGTATATTTTCATGTGCCGAAGGAGAAGAGGAATAAATTGGGTGCATCTGGAAAGAAAGGAATCTTCGTGGGCTATAGTGAAAATAGTAAGGGCTATAGAATCTATATGATTGGTCAAAGGGAAATCGAGATTAGCCATGATATTACCTTTGACGAAGATATCGCTGTTAGCAAAGTTGACAATCTTCCTACTCAAAGGGGACCTAAAGAAGCTGACACTAGGGAACCAAGGGAAAAGGAAGATGAGACGATGCCCGATGTGGAAGACCCTGTTGTCGCACGGATCGTCACGACAACGCTCAGATCAGGGGCTGTCACTTTGATCCCCGATCTCTCCGTTTAAGCCTGTCTCCCGCGGCTAAGGGGGGTAGACCCTGTAGGAAAGTGGAAGACCAACTGTGAACCAGTTGGTTTGGGAGACACGAAGGAGGACAACACTAAATGGATTTATTTAATTTAATGGACCAGTGCCTTATGGGTTTGATGTTTAAACGATTACTTACTAAATGCTGCAGAAAAGTAAACCCCGTAGAGCAATCATTTACATCAAATGACTCGAATGATGCAAGATATCCAGTAATTTCACAATGTTTTAACGATGATCTAGCAGTTTTTGAAACTTCGAAAGATAAAGCTTGACATATAACCATGTAAATTTGAACATTAACCAGATACTACATTCATGATCCTTCAAGCATGCCAAATCACGTAAAAGACGATAAACATTAATCAAAATTTTTGCCTCAGCAAGAAAAATAGAACGTGATAAATTCCCGAGCTAAGACTTCAACTGGCAAAATATTTCCAAGATATTTTTATGCTTTTCAGATAAAATAAAATTCTAAAACTAAAAATCTAAACTAAAACAAAACTTAAAATTTAATCTAAAGTCTAAAGTCTAAATAAAAGGAATTTTTAAAGTCTTTTTATATTTTTTATGATTTTTTTTTTTAATGTTTTTTTTAAAATTAAGTTTTTTTTTATGATTTTTATTTTAAAACAAAGTAAAAAAAAAAAAAAAAATCTAATAAAAATCTAATTAAAAATAAAACTAAAAAATCAAAATCTTAAACCTAAAGCTTTTATTGATTTATTTAAATAAAATAAAATTTAGAAAATATTAAACCTAAACGATCTAAAAAAATAACGCATACATATATATTAAACAAAATAAAACTAAAACGTAACTAAAACAAAATCTAAAATGAAAAAAAAACGATTTTAATTTTTGTTACATCTAAATCTACGCTATAGAATTATCAAACAAACAAAAAGACCTATGCTATAAAATGATGCTAACGCCAAGCTTCTAAGCTTGAAACTTACGACTCATATCAAAACCAAAAATTCGAGTTTGTTATGTGTTTGCAGGCTCGCGTGCGGGCTGTGGAGTTTGACGGCGGCAACGAAGAGTAGAAGAAACCCACGCAGGTTTGCAGGTGGCCCGTCGGTCAGATAAACTGCGTTAACCCTTGAAATTGAACAGCAACAGAAAACGGGGTGGTGGCAGAGCTCAGCAACGATGCGTTTGGCAAGGGTGCAGCGAGATGAAGCTTGTATAAGGACGCGAAGAAGGCTGCAAGTTGAGCAGCGATGATGAACGCAGGAAGAATGAACGCATAAGAAATCCAGTGTATAATGAAACTCAACTCAAAACCCTGGCCCGTAAAAGTTAGGACGTGGTCTTGTCTTTGCAGCCTCGTGACGGCGGAGAAGGGAACGCTTGCAGGATTGGTTGAGGTAATGACTGCGCACGGGAGGACAAAAATGGCACGCGTAATGGATGCAATTGCAGGTGAGGTGGGTTTGCTGAATGGTGATGATACGTTGGAGTAAGGGCAATCGTAGAGATAAGAAAAATAAAACGTGTGGGTGATTGGACAGGCAGAGAGCGTGATTGCTATTTGGCGTGAAGAAGGAAACGAAAACCTGCACGATAGAGAAGCTATGATGGGATATGGCTGCGTGAGATATAATGCAAAGTGAACAGATTGCTGAGTGGGCAGCAACGTGGAGATGGATTGATGGCTGGAGATGAAATCGCTGCAGATTCCTTTTTAGATAAAATTTGAAAACCCTGAACACCAGACAACACTGATAAACCCTCGGATATCTTCAGAAACCCTGAAGAATTTCTCAATCCTGTATCTGCAATCTGCAAAAGGAAACCAGGCGCAAAAATAATGTGTACAAAACAAAATTTGAAACCTTAAATCAGCCCAACAGTTGCAGCATTTACAGATCTATGGCCCTATAACAGCCAGATTTGTCAGTTATCATCAAATTTTTTTTTTTTAGAACTTCAGATTTACGATGAAAATATTGAAGAAACCTCTCATGCAAATAATAAAACAAACTAAATGATTAACCCATAATCAAAACTAGCTAGGCTCTGCAAGAAAATGCTTGCGGGAGTTGGCTGGTTCAGCCGAGAACTTCCCCAAACACCCATTAATCTTCTTCAACAAGATATTCCTGTACAGCTCATTTTAACCATCAATAAAGAGAGGAAAAATAGTACTAGATCTCCAATGCAATAGAGATACCTGCCATTACTTCAGAAACCCTAATACCATTCAAACCCTAGCAAGTGAACAAGATACCTATGCTCAACAATACTCTTCATTAAGCTGTTATTAATGGCTGAAAATTAAAATATGCAGAAAATGAAATAGCTCACAACACTTCAAGAGAGTAACACCAGCAAGATTTCGACCCCAAAGTCTTTCTTTATTAGCACCAGAAAAGTTTACAAGAGAGCTTCTTCAGCACAAAACTCACAGATCGAATATGATCTCAAATGACCCCTAGCACCCTATTTTAAAGGAAAAATTCCCACGGCTAGTTTTGAGTGATCCACGTCAAAATGATCTCGACCGTCGATGAGGATTCAAGATATCTCTTAATCTCATCCGTCGAATTTTTAATGCATTAAAAATTAAAATTCTTAAAATAATTATTGTTTTATTATTTTTTTAAGTTTTATTCTATTTTATCTTTTATTATTTTTTAAATTTTATTTTAATTTTTATTTAATATATATATATATATTTTTAATTTCTTAAATTTATTTATTTATTTATTATTATTATTTTATTATGGATCCTCAAACTCAGCCTTTGGAAAAATTTCCCTAGGACTTAGGACTTAAGACCCATGAGGGGATTAAAATATTTCCTAACCCTCAAGACACTTTACATCATGACTTTCACAATTTTACATCTCAAGGGGGAAAAAGCCCTTTGACATAGACCCTCATAGACCACCCAGTCCTGTGACCAAACATAATCTAGCAGATTAACACACTAGGATTCTCCTAAGACTCTAATGACAAATTTCATTCCGGCTTTGGGGTCAGGTTGAAGGAAAACTCTGCCGATCATGGACCGGTGAGACGAAAAACCTTCCGGAATGCAGATTATCACTAGAAAATTAGGTCCACCTAGGCAATTTACATACATGACTCAACTCTGCTAAGATTATTTACAATTTCAAAATGCAGATTGGGTTTACAACTTAATATGATCAAGGTCGACGATGACTGTCGAATGGCACGAACATGTCGATCAAGCGCTATCCCTTTTTGCGAAGAAAAGGGGGTGTACTGCGATGGATAGTTGACACGCAGCGGTCAACAGAACCTATGGATCTTATTGATCCCCCTCCGCAAGAGCCTTCCTCTTCTAGGAAGAGGCCTCCATGGCTTAGGGGGACACTTGATGATGCTGAAGGGCACGTTGCACCTAGGGGAACCTTCCGGGAAAGTAAGAAGCTGACCAGGTATCAGGGATACTTGACCATCATGAGCATGATCATCCAAAATGAGCCTTCGTCATTCGCAGAGCTTGTCAAGCATCAAGTATGGAAGGATGCTATGATTGAGGAATATGAGTCCATCATGAAAAACAATGTCTGGGATGTGGTCCCTAGACCCCAGGACAAAGCAATTTTCACTTCGAAATGGCTTTACAAGATAAAGCATGTAGTTGATGGAAGTGTGGAAAAGTATATGGCTCGTTTTGTCGCTCGTGGCTTCTCTCAGAAGGAAGGTATAGACTATGACGAGATCTTTGTACCTGTTGCCCGATATACCACCACCCGCTCGATCATAGCCCTTGCTGCTTCACAAGGATGGAACCTACATCAGATGGATGTCAAGACCACGTTCTTGCATGGTTCGATCAAAGAGGAGGTCTATGTGGAGCAACCTGAAGGATTTGAAACTCATGATCGAGAATCTCATGTGTGCAGGTTGAAGAAAGCCCTCTATGGGCTCAAGCAGGTACCCCGAGCATGGTATGAGAGGATCGATAGCTACCTGATGAAGCTGGGATTCACTAGGAGTGAAGTTGACCCTAACCTTTACTTTAAGGTTGAAGATGACAAACCTCTCATACTAGTGTTGTACGTTGACGACCTCTTTCTAACAGGTGCAGACCCTCCCTCGAGTTCGAGATAAAAGACCTAGGACTGATGCACTATTTTGTAGGACTGGAAGTCTCGCAGAAACCAGGGGAGATTTTCCTATCTCAAGGAAAATACGTGGTGAAAATATTGGAGAGATTTGGTATGGTGGACTACAAGCCCGTGACTACCCCGATGGAGCTTGACTTCAAGAAGTTAAGCGGTAGTGTTGCCGGACTTGTTGTACGAAATGCTACCGAGTATCATCAACTCATCGGAGCATTGATGTTCTTGGTGAACTCCCGTCCGAATATATGCTTTGCAGTCAACATATGGTTGAGCCTCACCACACACATTGGATTGGTATCAACAATCTGTTGAGATATCTTCGTGGCACAATCACTCATGGGTTGAGATATACTGATATTGATTGAGCAGGCAGTGTGGTGGACCGAAAGAGCACTTCTGGGTGTTGTTTCTCTTTGGGATCTGCCTCGATATCCTGGATGAGTAGGAAGCAGAAGTTGATGACTTTGAGCACCGCTGAGGCAGAGTACATTGCTGCTAGCATGGCCTCTTGTGAGGTTGTCTGGTTGCGAAAGCTCTTCAATGAGCTGTTTGATTTACATTGGATACCACCGTGATCCTGTGCGACAACCAGAGCGGGATTCGTTTATCAGAGAATCCCGGGACCCGTATTTCATGATCGCTCCAAGCATATCAATATCAAGTACCACTATATATTCGGGATATGGTGCAACGGGGAGCAATAAGGCTCCAACATATCGGTACAGATGAACAGGTTGCTGACATTTTGACAAAGCCCTTGGGAAAGGTCAAATTCTTGACTTTCCGAGAACAACTTGGTGTCGTTCAGAGACCCTCTTATGAGGGTCGAGTATGATGTATTGAGCTTTGGGAGCTCCAGGGGGCGCGGGGTACTTCTTGGAGCGACATGCGACCACAGGGAGACTCATCAACCCCTGGTGGTGCACTATGTACAGGGTGAAAGGTTCAACCTTCCCCTATGACACCCTGTGGCGTCTGTAGGACAGGATGATTAGTTCTTCGTGGCGATTGTGGAATAGGATGATTAGTTCTCCTGTGGGCTAGGATGATTAGTTCTCCATGGAGACTGTGGAACAGGATGATTAGTTCTTCTGTGGGCCAGGATGATTAGTTCTTCTGTGGCACTGTTGGATAGGATGATTCGTTCTCCTGTGGACAGGATGATTAGTTCTTTCGTTGAGGCATCCTACCCATGTAGTCTGGGACTCATGGGAAGTACCTCTCATTTGATCAATGAGTAGGGAAATGGGGTTAGGGATCATTAGTAGTACCATCGATGGACGCATCGTTGTATCTACTGTACTCCTTATGCTAGGATGACCTCCATTAATCTGGGATCAATGATACTGATGTGGGATCAGTGAGAGTGGTATGACACACTTTGAGACTGACTTCGGGTCAGTGGAGGATGGTATGATACATCCTCAATCATTTCTTCTTCTTCATAGTTCGAGCAGAGCAGGGCCAAGCAGTGCAGGGCAATGCATTTGATCGCTGGGATAGTAGCGACGGTCAAACGGATTGTAGATGGAATTCTCCCTAGTTGAGAGGGAGTGTTAAAATTGGCAACTAGGGCCAAACTCCATGTGGGTCCCTCATTTATGGCAGCTGATATTTTTCCTAGATTCCTCTTGTCGAGAGGTGTAGGATTGATCTAAAGATCATCCGATTCCGACAAGTATTTATGGAGATATGAATTTATTTGTATTTACTTGACAAATTGGCAAGGTCGGCCAGCAGTTAAAAGTGTGGCACACATGCCCAGTGAATCATATAAATACAAGAGAGGTTGATTCATTTTCTCATTATCTCATCTCACTCATTCTTCTCTCTCTTCCCTTAGCTTTTGGTTATACAAGGAGCAACTCACACGTGGGAAGGAGGACGCATTAGGGCAAGGAGGACGCTCAAACTGCTGAAGGTCTCTTTGACCTGCGTTGACTAAGCGTTGACTCATCAAGGGTGCGTTTTGGTGTGGCTGCCTCTCCTAGGTTGGCTGCAGATTTTGGCACAAAAATCGAGGCAATCTGTCCACAGGTTTGACCAGTGTTGACTGCCCTAGTTTTGGGCAGCAGATTGACTTCAGTCAACAGCAGTTTGACTGTGCTTTTGGGGCTGTTCAAGGGCTGTTCGAGGGCTAGTTGACCGGAAATTGACCAAGCATATTGGAGGTCAATTTCAACTTGTTTGACCAAGTTTGACTTTGCTGATCTAGGGTTTGCTGCTGCTGATATAAAATTACAGAATCTTGATTTTGAACTATTTCTCTCTGCTGAACTATTGAAGATAAAAGAAGATTTGATCAAAGGGTTTCTTCGCATTGGGGTTTGTCCTTGGCTAGCCGCCACATCTTGTGTCTCTTGTCTTGACTTGTTTTTTTTTGATCATTTAATGTTCTATCTGCACTTTACTTAATGTATATGTGATTGCTAATCTGTGGCTAATAAGAAGAAAAGAAGTAAACTGATGTAAGCATAGAACATACCATAATTTAACATCGACGAAACGCTTTATAGGGTATAAATGCTTCTCCCAAGCAACCCAGGGTTGCTCACCCAATGACTTCAACTTGGTCAAGTACTTATCCTAGGTAAACTCCAGCTGAAATACAAACTTCCTCTTACTCAAGAGTGATATCAACCATAGCAAGATCTGGTACCATGTTGAAATTTCTGAAAATTCAAAATTCAAAATTCAATGCAAACAAAAGTTTCATCTTCAACTTAGAAGGTTTCTTAGATCTTAGCTCTGTAAATTTTCGGCTGTAGGGCTGCTGTAAAAGAAAGTACAGAACAACAGCAGAAAGAGTACAACGTTTCATTCCAAACAGCCCAAACTTCCTGGCAATTCAAGGAAAAAAGATACCAAACCACAGGGATAAGTTTCAGCCCTTTTAGGGTAATTTATCAGCCACATATCTGAAAAATTCTTTTACAGGATACATCAGTAAAATCAGCCCCTTATATTCGTTTCTTAGATGTCGTCGCTTAATTATTGTCCTTTTACTTGTATCAAATCAGCAAGACATTTTTTTTCCATGTAACCGAGCACCCAACCCTCCAACCTGTAGGCAAGGGTGAAATATTCTTCAGGGCTCAAGGCCATTCAACAACAAGGTTTGAAGGCATTACAACAATATGCTTGGTATGAACTCAACATGCCACTTGTGGAAATTGAAGCTAGGTGGGGAGAAGGACAATCATTCCTCCCAACCACCCGAGATAAGCTCAATTGACAGTGAAATCAACAAGACATATATGGCTGTAAATAGCAATGCATAAAGAACATATATAGCTGAAAATTGCACAAGTTTTGGACAGATGGAAACTTTATTAATCTGCTCAAAGTGAAGTACATGTACATCTCATAGCCTTCTCTCAATGCTAGTACAAATCATCTTATCTCTTCAAGCCCTGGTTAGGGCAACTCAACAAACCCCTAGCAACCAAGAAGATCCAATACATGAGAATCACTCCAACACATTCTCCAAGGCATGACATCCTCTCTTGTTCTTTTTTACAATTCAACCTTATGTTTTTATCACAAAACCCTAATCTCCAATCTCCAAGTGATAAACCCTAACCCTCCAAAATGCTCCAAGAAGACCAAGGAACCTAGCAACTTGAGAGAGAGAGAGGCTAGTGAATGAAGTAGACACTACCCAATTCTAGGTCACATCTCATCACAAGAATAAAAATGAGGGAATAAATGTATACTAATGGAATGACTCTTTCCTTCATCTATATGAAAGGTAAGGGAGGCCAACAATACAATGTGGGTCTTAGCCCTTTCAAGCAACCTACAATGCACTTGTAGACCAACACAAGTGAGACACTACACTTAAAAGTAAATGTGTCCTGCTCCAATATGATCCTGTGCACAATAATGGTTCCAAGGTGATGTAGCTACGGAAGGCAAGTCCACATGTGCCCATCACAAACCTCCATGGAATCCATCGATCCTCCTAAGCAATGTATTCCATTAGTCATCTGCCCCTTCAATAAGTCTGTCAAATCCCTAGGTGCCCTTGAGCCATCTCCAATCCTCTAAATAAGAATCCAAGGTACCACATGCCAACTAGGGTATAATGCTCTACTTCATGTTGCACAATGTTCCTCATCCCATGTAGGGCATTGTCCAAACAAATGGATCTCTTTCATGGGGCTCCGATGAAGTGTGTCCACCAAATTGTCAAGAGAAGTCCAACACCTAAGGGAAGAACACTAATCAAGCAACCATCTAATGTCAACCATCCACTAAGCATGCTATCTCAATTATGCAAACCCATCAAGGGCGATTTCTCATGTGCCAATCCATCTTGGACCATCTAAGGGTTGAACATATACCATGTACCCCAAATCTCATGAAGCACCACAAACATAGTGTAAACACTCTCAAACTAACCCTGCAAGTAATAGATTCTCAGGTTTAGACTACCATCCATGGGTGTTTGTTCCTGCCTTGAATTCTCTAGGGGGATTCACCTCTATCTTTCTCGCTATCCAATCAACTCTGGGTGATGAATGACAACCATAGTTCCAAAATTCTTTAGCTATCAGATTGGTGAGACCTTGGATCTCTACTTGCCCCTACCCCTCCCCTCTGATGGGTTATGCTTCTTATGACAGAATTTTGAGGAGCTCTTGTCCCTGACCTTGGAATAAACTTCATTGGAGTGAGAGATAGGGGAGTTCTAGGAGAAGGTCTAGAGCGAAATACAGATTCTGTTGGCCCAAAATACCAGCCTAGAGCCAGAGGCAGAGTCTCTTGGCTCAAAGTACCTTTCTCCAGGCTTCATTGAACGACTGGTTTTTTATTTAGAGTTTCTTGCCCCACATGTTGAGTGTTAGGAGTGGTGAGTATTCTCATTCTATGTGTCACCATAGGTTCCTTAACCACGATTACATAATTGGCCCTCCTCAATTCCATGCCCTTTTTGGATGACCTTCTTAGATAGTGCATAGAAGTGAATTCTCTAGGGGGATTCACCTCTATCTTTCTCGCTATCCAATCAACTCTGGGTGATGAATGACAACCATAGTTCCAAAATTCTTTAGCTATCAGATTGGTGAGACCTTGGATCTCTACTTGCCCCTACCCCTCCCCTCTGATGGTTTATGCTTCTTATGACAGAATTTTGAGGAGCTCTTGTCCCTGACCTTGGAATAAACTTCATTGGAGTGAGAGATAGGGGAGTTCTAGGAGAAGGTCTAGAGCGAAATACAGACTCTGTTGGCCCAAAATACCAGCCTAGAGCCAGAGGCAGAGTCTCTTGGCTCAAAGTACCTTTCTCCAGGCTTCATTGAACGACTGGTTTTTTATTTAGAGTTTCTTGCCCCACATGTTGAATGTTAGGAGTGGTGAGTATTCTCATTCTATGTGTCACCATAGGTTCCTTAACCACGATTACATAATTGGCCCTCCTCAATTCCATGCCCTTTTTGGATGACCTTCTTAGATAGTGCATTGACTCCATGGTGATTGGGGTCAGAGGAGTCACATAAAGAGACTGTTTCTTCTTTCCCTTTTCTTTGAGTCCCAGTTTCTAGTTGCAGCCCCAATTGACATGCTCTTATTGAGTTTGAGATTTCATTTTGTGTCTGTCCCTTTCTCTCTTGGATTAGTTTCTCAGTCTTATTGTGGCTATGTCCTTAGATCTTAGTTCTTTTCATGTTGCTGTTAGCGTAGATATAGGTTGCTTTTGTACTCTGTTTAAACTGATTATACTCTTTTAGTTCCACTGACCTACTTTTTGTGGTCATTCTTTGGCAATATAATTATCTTATCAAATGTCTGAGGTTTATTTTTTGCTTGGTTTTTTGTGTGCCACATTTCAAAATAGTCAAGGAAGGATATGTATAGGAAGAGAACTGGACATGACAGGTCACAGAAACTACATTAATCATTTGAAATTTCTCTTGATAAATGGAAAATACTTCAACTCTGATTTGCAGCCATTGAGACTGAGGGCTAAGATCATCAAAAGGAGCCCAAAACGAGGGCCTTATCCCCTTTGAGTTTGGTTAATCTCAAATGTTGTACACAATGTTACTGGATCTACTTATGGAGGATCCAGGATTTGCATTTCCTTTGATTCGGATCTGGATGTGTTTTTGGTTTAGAAATACTAGAGCATCTGCTTGAGATCCATTTCCAGTCTTTCAGAAATGGCAAATCTGACAGTTCCTTCAAAAAGACTATTTGTAAAAGATACTAGAACACATTTATATATTATTGGCAATCTAATTTTTGCCTATCAAACACACAAACCTGATTTTTTCATAACAGTCTGCATTTTTGAGTTTGTTAGAGCAATTTGGAGTGAAATATATTTGGAGCTCTGATTTTCCTATGTTTTCACTATCCACTTAATGAATTATTTTTTAGCTGTTTTTGATGGAAATGATGTGTGTGTGTGTGTGTGTGGGTGTTGTTTCCCCATATCTGGATTCTGACTTTTCAAAAATATGGGGGATCTTTTTTTTCTTGGAAAAAATCATAATTTTATTGAACTTGCAACAAGGAAGAAAGTTACATTCTGTAGATGCTGAAAACATTTGGTTAGATAAGCCTTTTGGGTTATGAGCAATAAAAAAGGAACTGTTAAAATTACATAAAATATGCCAAAGTTAAGCATGATAAAAATCCCTTAACTTCTACTTTTTTCCTTTCTTTTTCTAAACCTTTTGCCAACCCCCAGGGCTGGGATCAACCGGTACCATTGCCAATTCATTTCCAACTGTCTGCAAGGGGACTTCTTTATCTGAGTTTGAACTCTCAGAGACATGGGTTCTCTTTATACCCCCCATGCCCTTTTTTGTTATGTGTTTCCTTTTATTTGCTGCTATGATGCTTGGATATCTACTAATTCGGTACCCTTTTGAATGTGGTTTGCGATTCCGGACTGAGAGACAACACCCTCTTCTGCGTGGTTACCATGTTGAACTTGTGCATCCACATTTGGATGGTTCTCCATGGTTTCTTCTTCTTCTTCTTTTGAAAGATGAGGGTCAGATACCTGCCACCCCTTCGGTTTATGGGTTTGTTTCTTTTTCTTTTTTTGGGACTTTTTTGCTAGTGGGCATGTGTTCTACAAATGTCCTGTTTGAAAGCATATTCAACATCTAAATGCTGTGTTCTCGTAATCTAATACTTGGGTCCATTGAAAGTTTTTATGTTTCAATTGAATGCAGTCAGGTAGACTTTCAATGAGGTCTATCTCTACACAAATTCTAGCAAAAGTAAAGATACCTTTTCCTATTCTTTCAAGGTCCATATTTTTGAATTTTCCTAGAGTATTTTCAATATCCTCTAGGACCTTATGGTGCCAGGAAGGAAGAGGGAGATTGGGTAGTCTTTCCCATACTACCATTGTTGAGACTACCATATTTGTAGCATCAAAATCTGGAACCATGGAGTAATGAAGAGCCCAACTCTGCCCCAAAACCATCGCCCATCATGTAGGACGCACTCCAGATCTTTTTGTGTATCAAATTGAACAATGAAGAAACCTTTAGAACAGAAATAGATATCACAGTTGGGAGTCCAAGTAGAGAAAACCCACTGGTGTAATGCGCCAAATCTAGGCCAGAAACCATTGAATTTGCATATAGCAGCCCTGGATTGGAGAACAGAAAAAAGAGAATTTACTTCTGGAAGATTAACTTCCATGGCTAGTGCTTGTTCCATTTGTTCTACAATGTAGGGTCTTGGGTTGTTTTGGATCTGATCTGATGTGATGTAAGCCTTCCCTTGCACTGCATCCTTGAAAGAGACAAATTCACTGGGGTTTTTGGAGCTTCGAGCTCCACCACGCAGCTTCAGATTTAAAATGATGGTGGAGTTCCACACAATGCCATAGTCCTCCATTTGGAAGGATTCATGTAGCATTTCCCTTCGAAAAACAAGCAAATTGCATATATATCAAGACTATTCTGAATGCTCTGTTTCAAGTTTTCCACCAGGTTTGAGTCCCTGATCCAAAAAATAGAGGTCTTCCCATTAAGATTTTTTAAGAAAATTTGAAATGTTTCCTTTTCTGTCTCGGCCTACCTTTTGGCTAGATCAGAGAGGGAAAAACGATGGGGATTTCCATGGAAAGATAGGTCCCTCATGTACACAGGCCGCTTCAAATCTGCAGACCCCAAATCAACCACACGGGGTTGCTTCTTCGACGGATTCGGAGCCCTAGAGACAACATAAACATAAGATCCTTGTGCATGGAGAGAAGGATGTTCAATAAACATCTCTGTAGGGCACACCTGACGCAACCACCCCAAACAAGCCACGCCGTCACCAGAGATATAAGCTTTGGACTCCTTTTTGATACTCTGTTCTTTATCTGCAGTTTCATGAGGAGCCCATTCACAAAAGATTTTAACCTATGTTGCAGGATACGTAGGGCAAGGGGGTGTTTCCGTATGGAAACGAGTACGAAACATTGAAACGCGTTTCAGGACGTATTGCCACGTTTCACGAAATTGAAACGTGGCCAGTATGGCCTGAAACGCATTTCAGGGCCGTACGACTCACGTTTCAACTTTTTACTTTTGTTTTTTTAATTTGTTTTCTAATTTATTTTTAGGTTATCCTAGTGACTTCTAGTTGCTTCTAGATGCCTGTCTAAAGTTATAAAAGTGAACTTTTGCCCTAGTGTTGATACACAGTTCATCAGGAAGTTTGAGGCATATGAAGTTTGAGAGTGGTTTCGCCCTCATTGGATTTCATATGGAGAAAGTAGAATTTTAGATCTCACTCAAATTTCAGCAGAGTTATCTGTTTTTCAGGATTTCAGGATTGGGGGGATTGCAATGTTTCCATTGGATTTTATCATGTACTAGGGTATGGAACTTGTATTTAATCAAGAGAACCAAGCCCTCTATGCAGGGGAGACTCCCAATAATCAAGAGAATGTAGGGTACTAGGGTATGAAACTTGTATTTAATCAAGAGCACTAAGGTCGTTCGACTATGTAGGAGGAGACTCCTAATCAAGCACGAGACAAGAAATTAGAAATTTCTCGTGGCTGATTTTGGATATTTCTATTTTCATTATGTGATTATTCATGAGTAAATGTGATGCAAATTTAGATACTTATAGTTTATGCATTGACAATTGACAATTTTATCATAATGTAATACATTAGAATGTATCATATATGCTTTATGATTGCACATATTTCTTAAATGTCCATATATATATATATATATTATATATATAATATATATAATATATATATAAATAATAAATAATATATAATATATATATAATAGAATAAATAATAGATCGCGTTTCCCCATTTCCAAAATTTAGGGAGGTCGTGTTTCGTATCGCTTCCCGTTTCGGAAACTCGTACCCATTTCCCCGTTTCGTGCAACCTTGGCTGTGGGGTTCCCTCTCCAACAACTAACTGTTTCTTTTTCTTGTTTTCCCTTCTCCTCCCTGTTACGTTCGTTCACATATTGATGGAATCTCATATGATGATGGAGGATGATCTGCAAAGAAATGGCGTTGTGAAGATTAAGATGACAGACATGGAGAATTCCAGAAACTATTTGTAGCAACTATGTGTCCGAGAAGTGAACTATCAACATCAAGCTATTAGGTTAAAGGGAAAGCATTTATTCACAGGATTTCACACCAAGAAGATATACCAAATGTTCACACCAAATGGGAAACCTCAGATGATTAGATGCCTTGCTGCATCGGATAGATTATTGTTTGTGATGGGAGTACATGCAAAAGTGGTGGCAATTACTCGTGATCAGAATTATTACCCTCCACTGATATATCAAGTCAAACCAAATAGCAAAAGATGATGTGAAACTGGTTTACTCTACTATGTTTTATGATAGCGAGAATGATTTACTGTTTATATATGTGAAAACTACTGCGCAAGGTTTTGATGATCCATTGAACACCTTTGATCGTATTGAGGTTGGTTCAATATTGAGTGGAAATTCAGGGGAAGGGGCAACCCACATCTTTGAGGAAGTCGAAGCTCAAATTCCGCAATTTGATATTCCAAATTGCCTTGCGTTGTTTATATCTAGAATGGAATCAAATGATGATGAGGAGCGTGATATACCCCGGTACTGCTACAGGACCCTCACTTTGGATGAACCTTATGATTATCACACTGGTAGAGTGGGACCAAATGAGTATTGGGTTCGAGTGAGATTAGGAAGGCCAGGAAGCTCCACAAGTGTTTTCTTTCCAAACTATCTCTTGAGTCTGGGATTTGGACCACTTGATGAAGTAGATATTGCATTTCCACTAACAAGAAAAAACTTTTTCATGAGCGTATGTCTTCCTTCAAACTGTTAGAGCCCGAAGGACCACATTTTGAAATCTTTGAAATATGTGAGATGCACATTATTTTAAAGTAGCCTGGATTTCCCTTGAACATTTTCGATGCAAGGAATTCAAAAAATATTAAGCTAAAGCAGCGTATTGCCTTGCCATCAACAATAGTAAGAGTGAACCTGCAAAAAAACTGGGAATTAGAGAGATTAGAGAGTCTTTCAAGTCTCGTAAACCTTAAAATCCTCAACATCAATGGATGCTTCTCGCTGGAAACTCTTAATCTACGAGGTTTGTTATCGTTGCAAGTATTTGAAGTGGAGAAGTGTTGGAAGCTGAAGAGAATAGACGGATTTAGTTGCCTTAATCGTTTGAATTATCTCATGATTTCAACAGATGATGGAATTTTCTGGAAAGATGTTTGGAAAATTTGGAATACGGCCCCTAGCGATGGATTATCAAAATGCATCTTAAGTGGCAAAGTGGATGATGAGATGGATGAAGAAAAAAAGCAGCGAATAGCGATAGCACGGGAAATTATTAAGAATTCCCGCATCTTGTTGTTGGACAAGGCAATCAATGCATTGGATTCCTCGTTCGCATTCTATCTATCGGCCGACAAAAAAATCATTTATCTATGCTCTACTACCAAGAGGCATAACCCTCTGATTGTGTCAAAACCAAACCATTGCGTTGGCATTTTTTTGGTTCATATATATTATAATTTATATTTAATTAGATATAACATAATTATATGATTATATTAATATATATAGTTATTTATATATCATATAACGTATATACATAATATATATATAATTAATAATTTAATTAATTCAGTAGTATTTTGATTAATTAAATTATATTAAAAAAAAAATATATAAAAAAAAAAAGACAACTTGGACTCAAAATAGGGTTACTAGCAAGCCACCAGTGATGGAGACCTTCCACATTTCCATATGTGGAGACGACAACAGCAAAGACAGTTTCCCAGCAATATAGCTTTGAGGACAAAGCTTTTGAAGGAAGGGGCTATGTTATAAATATAATTCATAACAAGTAAATAAATAAAATAAATATAAATATTAAATAATTAAATATTAATTAGGTTAAATAGTGATTAAGTTAAGTGAAAAGGCATGTCTAAAAGACATGCCTAATCACAAAAGATCACATGCTGAGATATAAAAGCAGGGTCCTCATTGTAATCTTATATCATCTTATACATTTTATATATATATTAATAAAATATTATTATTAAATATCTGTGTATTTTTACATTCAAGTCTACAAGCTATCAGTCTTCATGCTTTAGCATAAGTTTTTATGCTACAGTGTCCTTAGCCAATATTCTTCAACGCAATGTGATTTACCAATTTTCAAGTTAAGATCTTCATCTACTATTGCCATCACTAAGAACATTATTATTACAACACTGTTGCATCTTCATAGAGATCGTTTATCTTAAAATCAACATCTTATACTGAGATATGCATATAAGAGTGTTGCATCTAGATACACGGATATCATTATCAAGATAATGAACTTGAAACTATTTCTTCATTAGGATCATGACTGAGATCATGATTATCATCGTCCAAAATACATGCCGACAATATCACTATAGTATAACCATGATCCTTCTCATTATAACGATGCTTAGACTGTAACAGTGTCTAGAGTATGTCGAGAGTGTCTTACAAAGATCCTTTTCATAACACTTATGTTGAGACCGTGTTTGCTTCTATGTGATCCTCTTCATCCATGCCAAGACAATAAGACTGTGATTATTGTTATGTCGAGACAATGTATGTCATTGTGAGGTTTACTCTTCAAGTATACTGAGATCATTACTATATGCAGAGACAATGATTATGAGAAGACCGAGACACAGAGGTACTGCCACTATAATTACCCATCTGAGATCTATATTCCAGTAATGCGGATTACAGAGTTTGTACCCATCCGAAGATTGCAGAGGATCTTCGGAGATTGCGAGGTCTTTTCATTCTACTTACTCACTGAGATTGTCACCGAATATTTCAGAGATATCCGACCTCCTGTAACTGTATTGTACCACCGAAAATCACAAAGGAATCCGGGTTTTGTGTCTCTGTTCTGCGCAGACTTTAACGAACTATATATAGTGGTTAGTCTCCCAAAAATAAGTCGACATGTCACAGTGAACCGTTGTGACTTTATTTATGAGCTGACTTGTCATCTATATATGCTTTGAGGCCGACATGACTGTCTTCTTCATCGTTTAGCTTGCAGACTTCTTCTTGTGCTTGTCTTGGAGGGCCTTTTAGACTAGTATACATTTTACACATAGGCTCAAGAAGAGCTCCTTATACATGAATTTGATTCTTTAACTTTCCTAGACTTATGAAATAAGCAAGAAACTCATTTTTATAATTTACAAAAATAATATTCTTTTTCTTGACAAGTACAAAGATCAAAATTACATTTGTAAATACCAAACCTAGTTACACTTTCTTCAACATTGTTGATGGGATTTCTGAAGAATTCGTGGCAATATGACTCCTAAAACCCTCAATCCACCAAAGAGAAGAAAATGGCTCAAAGCATGAACAATTGATTCATACTTGGATTCATAAGCTGGAAGAAAATAGCTCTCAACCTTCATAAAGAAAATTGTTTTCGGCCTATAGAAAATGAATATGTGAATTCCCTATTTATTAGATTTTGCCTACAGACTGATGCTTTAACATAATTTGGCCTTGGTAAATAATTTGGCCAAACAATATTTGGCCCTGCTTAGGTTGAAATTTGCTTTGGTCACTCTATAAAAAGAATTCAGCCAAATAATAAATTTGCCCCTTTTAACAAAATATATTCATCCTTCAATAACAATTATAGCTTTTCGTCCTAAAATTTGGCCAATTAGTTCAATGATATAAAATTAGAGAGGAGTTTTGTCGAATAACTAATATTCACCAGATAATTTGCTCATGGCCAAAAAAATAAAAAAATAAAAATTCCACAAAAATTTATTCCTTCGACTATGGTTTGTCTTCAGTAAAATCCTCCTTCCTACTCCTGCAATAAACCTAGTCCAGAAATTTTGGCAAGTAAGCACTCAAACTGGCAGGAAAACCAGCTCTGATACTACTATAGTATCTCAAACGAAATATTTGGCTAAATCTCAAAATGGGTTAATTTTCCACATAAAAAATTTCCATTCATTTTAACAAAAGATTGCCATGTAAAATACAAAAAGTAGAGTAATGCAATTCAATAACACGATGAACATAAATAATCTCAGCTTTTCTTATAACAAATAAACTAGGGATTACATGTTGATACAATTAATATAGCTGAGATGGAAGAGTTAGCCTCAAGAATCTGCTCCAATGCTACACTGGGCCTCCCAAACTGAACTGAGATGTAACTACTAAGCTCTCCTATGAATTTTGGATGATTCACCAAGGGGAGAGAGGGTACTCACCCACTCTCACTGAATCACCAAAGGGTTTCTGTCCTACGGCTAGTGTTGAAGCTAGAAACTCTTAGTTCTCCAAACCTCTCCACAAGTAAGAAGCTCAACTCCAAGATTTCCCAAATGATCTCCTCCTCCTCCTTTTAAATATTGGATGGAACTCTCTCTGACCTTCTAGAAAAATCTTATTTTATTGTTTTTATTCATTTTCCCTTTTTGGCCTCTTCTTTAATTAAGCATTTTCCCTTTTTAATTTTAATTAATTAAGTGACTAATTAAAGTCACTTTTAATCCGTTAAAATGGTAAATCACCCACCATACTCTCTCTGGCCACTGAAAGTGACTCCTCAGCATATCCTATAGATCATATTGTTCTTGTTCCAACAAGCTATTACACCAAGGGGTTTCGTCAGGTATTCCTTCTGGAATGCCACCACAAGCATAGTTAATTAAGTCAAGCCCAATAATAACCCCGTTTTATAAAAGTTGTCAGAATGCAATGGAACAAGAGGTAAGCTATGCGGATAATTAAAAATGCCAAGCGAATGCCATCAGATCCCATAAAACTCCTCAAACCCTCTCCGGAACTCTTGATGACGTAGTCCTGCCCTTGTGATCTAACCAACTCATACCATGAAAATCCATCCTCGTTGTACTATAGAGGAAACTGAAAATGGGGACACTACAAATAGAGGCGAACTCAAAGGGACTGATCATAGTTCAACGCAACAAGGTCTAGGATACCATATATATCATTTCAAATGGTTGTTACATGGCTTTAAGTTGTGACCTTGGGTTCAAAATAGTGTGAAAAATGCTACATGATTGTATAAGTACCCCTACTAGTATAAGGGGTAACACTCATCATCATTTAGCTATTGATCTTTGGGCCTTGTCATATTTAATCTAGCTAATCAGCACATTGTAGTCAAGACTCATTAATTCTCACCTGAAAGCAAAATTTTGAATGTACATTTCCAATGCCTTTAGAGGGCTACGAAGGCCTTAACATTATCATTCCCTCTCAAATGAATCATGTTCCTTGTTGCCAATCTCATTTGGTGCAGCCACATGATCTTTCCCTATACCAATGCCATCTTTTTCGCACCAGTTATTCCTCACTAGCACTATCTGCAACCCTACATGTCATAATGATAGTTCATTTCCATGTTTTTATAATAATAGGTACTTTTATATCCATGCACTTGTGATTATATCAAACCAACATTAAAATGTAGCTCATAAAGAGTTCCACATCTTATAATCAATCATTGCATCATGCATACATTTTCCATTGATTAGCCCCAATGTGTGACTATACCATAGTAGCAAGATTCAAATACAAATTCAAAATCAAATACGATTTGATACATAAAAACAAATAGCAATAAATTCTAGTACGACTCAAAAACGGAAGTATACATCTCAAAGACATGAAAATATGCATTTTGTACCAAATTTCAGAAGAATTCTACCCTCAAGAATGCCTAATAAATCAGAAAAAGTAAATCATTTCTAGAAAAATCTGTGATTAGTTAATATTTGAATAAGTTATTTAGATTCTTTTAATATTTTTGAGGTTTTCGGGATGTTTGTTTATTGGGTTTATGAGTAGATGGGCAGATGGGTGTCAAATACACGAGATATATAGAAAATTCATTGAATTTCATATTATTGAAAAAAATTGTATAGCAAAAGCCAAAGCTGTCAAATCTTGCCAGTATGATCTATATATGCATTTATAAAAGAACCATGATTTTTAAATCATGTCATCCTGAACTATATATTATACTTTAATATATGATAGATTGTCCTTGACGAAATTTTGTTATGAGAAACGTGAAAATATATAACCTTTAGTAGACATAATTTTCATATTTGCATGTTTATATATTCTATCACATAAGTTTGATTAAAAATGTGGCAATCTTTTATATAACCTTTTCGTGTTCTATTTTGATTAAGTTTGGAGGGACATACTCTCATTTTAGTCCATATTAATAAACAAATAAACAATAATAATTAATCACGCTTCTTTAATGGTAACACTCGACTAAATATTTTATAAAGAGACAACTTAGGATGGCCAAACTAAGTTTGCAAGTAAATTATAAAATAACCAAAAAAAAAAGGTAATAACTTTTGGATTCTCATTTCCAAAATAAAGAACTGAAGTTCCTAAGCTTCATAGGAGAAAACCTTACCGTATTTCGGCTCGTATATGTTGAATCCCGTCATATTCTTTAGCATGTTGTTGTATTGCATCTATGTCAACACCAAAGTACCTTTAGAAGTTTATTGTCAAGGATATAAAAATAGGATCTCTCTACTAATAAAGTGGTAAAACATTTTTAATCAATGATTTGGAAATGAATCAAAATAATCTTTGAACATTCCAGTCTGTTTCACATGAGAAAATTTATTCAAAAATGAGGTAATAGGAAATTTCCATAATTATTCTAGACAATATAAAAGAGGCACTAGTGTCCTTTCATGATGAAACTTGGTCCCTAAGTGCAATTTGTTCAGCAATGTATTATATTTGAATTTTACACTTAACATTTTTGTGGCAAGAGGCATTTCTTAGGAATAGTATGGGGGAGATCTAACGTGGGTAAAGCTAATATCACCAATGTTAATTTTACTATTGTTCTATGTTGTTACAATCACTTTAGCCCAATTCGTATCTTTAATTAGCAATCTTTCAAAACAATTTAATCTTCCAATATTCAATAGCAATTGTAGATAGAATAGTAAATGCAATGAACAATAAGAGACAAATAAGAGACACTAGGTATGGTCAAAGACCAAGGAAAACCCCCACAAAGGGAAAACCCTTTCAAATTGTTCTTATTAGATTGTCATAAAATTTTCAGCAAAGAGACAGTACAATGATCCAATTCTACAATGACAAAACAATCTAGCAAACTGTAAGGTACCCAACTAACAAAGTTTAAAGACACTGTTGCAAAAAAAAGTCCCTAATTTCCTATTAGCAAAATTTAACAAGGTTGTTATTCAAATTAACCAGAGAACTCAAAATTTAATTATTCATTTGACAATACTTACTTGAAATTCAATCTGATGTTGTTTCTGGCGGTTGTTGTTCCCGCTTCCGTTATGAAAATGACCAACATCTCGCTGCCAAACTGGGCACAACCTCGGTACCCAGCCCCAAAGTACTTCAAAATTGAAGCACTCTAACCCCCGTGCCCAAAATCTTCAAGAACAACCAAGGCTCAGTTTCTTTTTGTCAGTGACTGTCTTTGAAATTCCTACTGTGCAATAAAATTTTCCTCAAAGGTCAAGAACCCCTCAGAACCAAGGAAAAGCATTCCTCTGATGTTATGAACATAAATTATGTAAAAATAGATAATAAATAGATAATAAATAATAATCATAATAATATAAATATAATAATACATAATAAGTAAATTAATTAATGGTTAGCTAGTTAATAATGAAAAGGCATCTCTTAGAGACATGTCTGTTCATGAAAGGATACTTACCTGACTATATATACAAGACCCTCATTCTCAATTGTAATCATCCTATATCAATTCTTTATATAATATACAGTTTACAATTACCATCCTACGATGGATGTCTTTATGTACGAAGTATTTTAAATATTTCCGCTGCATATATGACTATTAATCATTCCATCAGTATCAAAGCCAGGTTCAATCCTCTAGACACTCAACTGCTGAAGAGAACCAGTCTGATTCGGCCTTTGGCCATTAAACCTTCGTCAACCTTGTTGTCGCCACAGTTGAAGCGTTTCGCTACACAAAGTTGGAGTTTCTCTATTTTTCCAGTTTCCTCATTCAGGACTTCAGTCATTAAACAAAAAAAAGGAAGAAAAAAATAAGATGGTCAAAGAAAAAAAGAAATAAAAGAAGTAAATATAAAGATTTAAAAAAATAAATAAATATAGCTCGATGTAAATTTTGGAGGAGACCATTCATATATATAAAAAGGTTCTACATTTATTAATAAAAAGTGCATGATAAAGTTAAGAAGGAATCTTTCCAAATATATTTAAAACTATACGTAAGAGAAGGAAGAGTAAATAATATTATCTTGATTCTTCATTAAGTAGTTTACAAGACCATGGTTTTAGCAACCCATGGTAATTGCCCATGGTATTTTCAAGGTAAAAGAAAAACAAAAGGAATACAAAAACTCTTTATGTGAATGAGAAGTTTTATTTTTCATGTAGAGAAAATTAATTGAGTCAAAGGCACATAAGTGGACATATATTTTATATTATACCCCAAAGAGGTGAATAGCCACATTTCACTAGGGTTGTAAATTTTCAAAAAGAAAAAGAAAACATTATAAATAAAAGATATGTAAAAAGAAATTTTATATTATAAAGGGGTATTTTAAAGAAAATTTCAAGTCATAAAATTATTGAAAATATATATAAGTACAAAGCGGGTGTTTATATAGAAAGTTACTTAAAATATCCATATATTAAAAAGTATATAAAAGATTAAATCTAGAACTATAAAGAGACATAAGGATAACAAGTTATAACAAAGGAAGAGTACTTTTTAAAAGCAGTTTAATAAATATAAGGTGTAGTTTATTTAAATAGTGGAACTATATTAACTTATTTTAAAATGGGAAAAAATATATAATTGAGGAGAATAAAAGTTAAAGGAATTTATAAAGGTGTTCAAGTTTATCAAATAAAATGGCACTTATTTTAACGAAGAAGTCCATTTTTGAAGAAAAAAGCGGATGAAGCCTAATTCTAAATTGTGTTATATTCTTTCTACGACTAGCTCCCCTAGTTAACCGAGGGTTAGGAGGGGGGACGGAGCCCCCCCCCCCCTTCATTGCGCCAATTGCGCAGCAGGGGGGTCACAAGGGGGTGGCAGCCCCCCCTGTGTAGGGGGTTTGAGGTGGCTGGGTAACCCCTTCTACGGGGTCTGGGGCAATGCCCCGGGGAAAAAAATTGGACCCTATATTAGGTTGGACACACCTACCTATGGTTTTGTGCATGGTTTTCGCACATGGTTTTGGACGTGATGGTTTTCGGTCCATGGTATTGGATGCTTCAGCATGTATATATATGTATTGTAACATTGAAAGGAATATAATGAACAATCAAGCCAGTAGTCTTGGTTTTGGGATCCAGGGGAAAATCTTTGTGTATATGTGTTTTACGTGTTATGCTCTCGTATTGTTTATTTTCTATGTTTTAGAATTCGTATGCAGGTAATTTCTGTACGGGGTTAAAACCTACAGGGTATTATTATAGAAGGTTACTTAAAAAATCCATATATTAAGATATATAAAAGATTAAATCTGGAACTATAAAGAGACATAAGGATAACAAGTGATAACAAAGGAAGAGTACTTTTTAAAAGCATTATAATAAATATAACATGTAGTTTATTTAAATAGTGGAGCTATATAAAACTTATTTTAAAGTACCTTGGCAGCGCGGGTATCGGAAGGAACCCTGCACAGGTCGCGGTTAAGCTCAGAGCAGAGCTCCAGGTTTCAGGTTCAGGCTCCCGCGATTTCTATTCTACCGGTCCTGAAGGACAGCTGGAGGTTGTATGTGTGGGGTTATAGAGCACTGTCAGGTTTTTTTCCTTTTTTCCCTATTTTTCAGCCGCGGATTCTCACAGGGTTATTCTAATCACGATATTGGATTGCGGTTTCGGTTTCGTGGAATAGGGTGTCGTTGGACATCCTTGCTGTCATTGCTGTCGTTTTCTCCTTTTGTTTTTCCCTAACCATGGTTAATCCTGAAGAATTAGTGGACTTAGACCCGGATCTGGAAGATATCTTGGTAATGTGGGGCAAAGACACATCCGCTAAAAACGTGGAACAGTTTTTTGGAGTTAAAAAACTTGCTGAAACGGTCTCCCCTCCTCTGGTGGTTCTTCCTCCTTTTTTGCATCATGACGGGTCAGGTACTCCTGTGGATGTTTCGACTCCTATTCAAGGGGATATTGGCAGAAATTCGGAGGGAGATGCGGTGGAAGGACTGGTAACTGCTGCTTCATCTTCGGCGTTTAAGGGCAAGTCAGCCGTTAGTTGGTTCCCTCCTTCTATAGGCTTAGAAAACACCGAATCCCTGTGTCACGCGCCTAGTCTCGGCAAGGATAATCCCTCTGGGGGTTTTCCACCTTTATCAAGGGTTTCGCTGTCAACAGGTCCACATTCTCTCAGAATCCCTCTTTCTGTGGAATGCCAGGGGACCCATGGCCCCAAGGATGGTGTCTCGGGCGCATCCGGTGCCCCTCTCAGTGGTATTAGCTCCCCAGAAATCCATGTTGGAGCTTCTTCACTTCGTCAGCAATCTCAGCCTGTGGGAACACACACTGTGATCTCGCCTCACAGTGATATAGCTTGGCCGGATAACCATGAGGAGAGCGGGGGTTTTGAAGAGGTCCCAAGTAAGAATGGAGAGAAGAGGAGGTCTCAAAAGTCGATAGACGCTCAAGACTCAGGGGGAAATCTTGTATTAGGAATGGAAGTATCAATTGAGGACACCCTTGCGGTTGCAGACTGCTGCAGACTGCACCATTGTTGGCCGGGCAAGGGGAAAGAAGTTCTCTCCAGCGGTCCTTCAGACATGGGGAGAAGAACGCTTCATAAAGGATATCCCATTACGTTTCGAGGCACAATGCCTTGTTAAAGGCTGGTTTATGCTCAGATTTGAAGAAAAGGAAGCGGCCGACTGGGTCTTAGAGAAAAATTGGTACATTGGGAACATTCCAGTCCTGATGAAACGCTGGACCCCTCTCTTCGATGCTATTAAGGAAAGCACTGAAGTTTTCCCAGTTTGGGTTCGGGCGCCGGGCCTTCCTTTTTTTCTATGGACAGAGGCCGTTTTCAAGTCCATTGGGAACAGATTAGGAACTTTCTTGGAGGCGGATATGACTTTCAGGGAGTCAAAGATCAAGGCAACGGCGCGCATCTTGGCAAATGTTGATTTGGGTAAGGGTCTGGCGAAATCGATAACTCTACAGTATAAGGACTATATCTATGAACAAGTTTTAGATTACGAATACTTGCCATTTCGTTGTCATATTTGCCATGTTCACGGCCACCTTGCAAAGGAGTGCCCGTTGTTTAGAAGACAGAGACGTTTCAGAAAGTCAAATGGTCAGAGAATGTCAAGAAACTCCCATGCTCAGACATATCAAGAAAAGAATGGCTCGCCGTCTTCGTTCGAGGCCGGAATGGAATCTGGTGATCCACGAAATGGGGATTTCTCTGTGGGGGTACAAAACTCCGTGGAAGTGCAGACATCCCAGGGAAAGAATGACCCGCTGTTTCAGTTCGAGGCAGGAATGGTTTCCGGTGATCCACGTGTTGGGGTTTTTTCTATGGGGGTTCAAAACTCCGCGGGTGTTCACGATGTGGAGCCTCAACCAGCTGCTGAAGGGATAGAAGAAACCCGGGGCCCTTCGCTCGATCCTTCTTCTCCTCGCGCGACGGACTCGGGTAAGTGCACGAATCTTCAAAACTTGTCTAATCGAAATTATGAAAACATAGATGTCTCTATGCATAATATACAATCAGATTATGTAGCATATACTGTAAAACAACCTGTGGATGAGATGCCGCCAGTGATTGCCCCGGATGTTGAACCTCCTTCTGCGGATTCGTGTTTTCTCAACTTAAATTGTGATAAAATCTGGCCTCCTCTTTCTCCCCCGCCACAATATGCTCCTTGCCCATATAACCTCCGATCTCTGGGGAACAAGCCCGCGCAGGATGGGTCTCTGGGCGGCCTTGGTCAGTTGCCCACTATTGAAATGATCAAGGGCAAGAGGGGCAGAAAATCAGACCTTTCAAAAGCTAAGTTAAAAGAAAAACTCGATGTGCCGGATGGGAAACAATACTCTATTCCTGGGGTCCTTAGAGTAGTTCAGACCCCAGAACAGGTTAAAAAATGATCTTTTCTTCTTGGAATTGTAGGGGCTTAGCCAGCAAGCCCAAGAAACTGGCTTTAAGGGAATGGCTTCAAAATTCAAAATCAGACATTCTTTTCCTCCAAGAAACTTTGGGGAAAGGTCTTGAGGTGGAATCAATGTTGAAGTCATTAATGCCAGGCTGGACCTTCTCTGCTATTGATTCTTCTGGCCACTCGGGGGGCCTTGCCATTGGCTATAGAGAAGGGAAAATAAAGTGTATAAATATGTGGGGATTAAAGAATGTTATGGGTATGGAAGTAGTCTGCCCTGACTTCTCTACATCCTTTCAGATTGTCAATATTTATGGCCCATGTCAAGGGAGGGAACTTTTCTGGAAAGACTTGTTGTCTAAATCTTTGATGAAAGCCCCTTTGATGGTTGTGGGTGGGGACTTTAATTTTTCATTGGGAAGAGCGGAGGCATGGGGTCCCTCGGCCAAGGAGGACCCCCTGTCGGATTTCTTCTTTCAAGCTCTTACAGATAATAAACTCATCGATCCATCTCCGATAAATTTAAAACCTACATGGAGAAACAGACGAACCGGGGAGGATAGGATTGCTAAAAGGCTGGATCGGTTTCTGATTTCTGAGGGTCTTATCACAAGAGTGCCTCTTTTGCGACAATGGGTTGATGAGATCAGGAACTCTGATCATTTCCCTATTTTTTTGGATCTCTCTTTCCCCCCCCAAAGCCTCCTGCACCATTTAAATTTAACTCCTCCTGGCTGCAAGAATCATCTTTCAACAAACTTTTTAAATCCACATGGATTCGCCCTGACAGAAATTCTAATGAAAGCAAGAGTTTCCTATTTATGGAAAATCTGAAGAGATTAAAGAAAGCCACCATCTCCTGGGCAAAAGAAAGGCAAAAAAAGCAAAATGAAGACCTAATAAAAATCAGGGAGGAATTGAAGTCTTTGGAAAGCATTGGTGCAGATGGTTACTCCACACAGGCTACAAAGGACCGAATCCTCTCTTTGAAAAAAGCCCAAAATCAGATTCTCCTAGCAAAGGAAGAGGAATGGAGACTGAAGAGCAGAGCAATATGGCTAAAATCAGGAGATGAAAATACAAGCTTTTTCCATAACTATGCAAAAGGGAGGAAATCTGTTAATACAATTTGGAGCCTAAAAGATGAGGAAGGTAGGGAGGTTAAAACTTTCTCAAATCTTTCAGGATTGGGTCAGAGGCACTTCCAAAGAATCTTTTCTGATTCAGGAGGGGCAACAATAGCTGAGGTCATGAGGGCAGCTCAATGCTTTCCTAGCTTCCTAGAGGAGGATGAAGCAACCGAGCTAACAAACCCTGTCTCAAAGGAGGAGGTTGAGGCAGCAATGAAAAGCATGGGAAAGGACAAAAGCCCTGGTCCGGATGGTTGGACTATTGAGCTTTACCTCCATTTTTTTGATTTGATAGGATCTGATATCACTGAAGTGGTGGAGGAATCGAGGTTGAAAGGGGAAATATATAAACCTTTTAATTCAACTTTCATCGCTCTTATTCCAAAAAAAGACGAACCAGAGACCTTTGAAGATTTTAGACCCATATCTCTATGTAACTGCATATACAAGATCATTGCCAAAGTGATAGCAATCAGACTGGTGCCTATTCTGTCCAGGAACATCTCAATGGAACAATTTGGTTTCTTGGACGGCAGACAAATTCATGAGGCGATCGGTGTCGCCCAAGAGGTCCTTCACAGCATCAAACAGAAGAAGAAGAAAGGGGTGGTCCTTAAAATAGACCTCTCTAAAGCCTATGACCGGATCAACTGGCTATATATAAGGTTGTTGCTCACACATTTGGGTTTTAACTACTCTTTCATCAGCTGGATCATGGGATGTATTACAAATGTTAGTTTTGTTGTGCTGATCAATGGGGCAGCATCCCCTTTCTTCAAAAGCCAAAGGGGTCTCAGGCAAGGCTGTCCCTTATCTCCTCTCCTTTTCCTGCTAGTGGCAAAAGGGCTTAGTAGATTAATCCACCAAGCCAGAAGGACGGACAAGATCAAAGGTATTGAGGTGGCTATAAACCTCTATATCACCCATCTGCTCTTTGTTGATGATATTCTGATTTTCTCTAATGGATCTTGTGACGAACTAAAGGAATTCAAAATTATAATTGATCTATTTATGAAAGCTACAGGTATGCAGACAAATTATGGAAAATCACAAGTGTGTGTTGCAGGATATAACAGGAGAGAATGCAATTCAATGTCCATCCTTTTCCCCTTTCATCTACAGCCCTTGGCCTCTCCTTTTAAATACCTGGGTTTTTGGCTAAAACCGGATGCATACAAAAAAGAGGACTGGAACTGGCTCATAGCTAAGATAGAAGCAAGAATATCCCATTGGAGTTATAGATGGCTATCAAGGGCAGGAAGATTGACCCTTCTTAAATCTGTTTTATTGGCCATTCCTGTTTATTGGGCTGCTCTTACTTGGATCCCCAAGGGCATATTGGAAAAGATCAGAAGACTTTGCTGCAGGTTTTTATGGGCCGGATCTAATGAAAAATCAGTCCTCCCTTGGGTGGCATGGGACAAGATTGCTAGACCAAAGGAATGGGGAGGCTGGGGTATCAAGAGACTCCCAGAATTCAGCCTCTCATTGGCTGCTAAATCTGGATGGAGACTTATTTCGATGGAAAACCTTTGGACCCGGGTGATCAAAAGAAAATATATTGATCCAACTCCTCTGGAAGATTGGATCCGAAGTCAAGAGAAGAAGTCGAAACAATCCTCAGTCATCTGGAAGGCAACTCTTGAAGCTTTCTCAGTGATAGAACAGGGTCTGGCCTGGAAAGTGGGCGATGGGAAAAATGTAAGAATTGGTAGAGATCCTTGGGTTGGATGTAACGAATCTTTTGCTCTCTCCCCCGGCCTCTTGAGACAGTTGGGTAGCAGAGGTATCTTCACTCTAAATCAAGTGGAGAAAATGGGTCAGTCAAACATTTGGGGACAGGCATGGAAAAGTGCAGAGGACCTTGGTTTAAATATCAGATGGCATCCTGAATGGTCCACGTATGTTGACGAACTCCATCGATCCCATGTTCGTTTAAACAATGATCATGACAATCTAATGTGGGCCCATGGGAAAACAGGAGTTTATTCCCCAAAAGATGGTTACTCATTCCTCATGGAGAAGAAAGGATGGTCTGCCCCGGAGTGGTGGTCGAATAATCTGTGGAAACTCAAATGCCCTATGAAATCCAAGATCTTTTTATGGTGTATGTTAAAGAGGAAAATCCCAACCTGGGACATTCTTCAGTCCAGATTCTTCATAGGGCCTGGGAGATGTCCTCTTTGTAAGGTGAATGAGGAATCAATAAACCATCTTTACACATCCTGTGATGTTTCCTTAAAAATATGGAGAGAGATAACAGATCTGTTAAAATTAAAAGATCAATGGGGAGCTGCTACTTTTGAAGATGCCTGGAAAAATTGGTGGAATAATCACCCAGATGGAAACCTAAGGAATCTTCCCCCTATTTTCTTCTGGGGCTTATGGCTTGCTAGGAATAACAACATTTTTCAGGATAAGGCCATATCCACATCATCAATTGCATCAAACTGTGTGGCTATATACTCATCTATTCCTCCTCCTGAATCTAAAAGTGCTCAAAATCGAAACAATCCCCCAGCTATCAAGGAAGGCTCTCCCTGGGCTTTTTTCGACGGGGCATCACAAGACAACAGGGCAGGCGCAGGAATTTGTATTCATTTAAATCATGAACAGTCTCTAAAAGCTTCAGTGGGTCTGGGTCAAGGATCAAATAACTATGCCAAATTGTCTGCATTACATATTCTCATGTGCTGGGCTTTAAAAAAGAATATTTTGTCAATACAAATCTTTGGAGACTCTATGAATGTGGTAAAGTGGGTTAATGGCAATTCCTGTTGTCAAAACCAGATTCTAAAGGCTATCTTAGACGATATTGTATCTCTAAAATCTCATTTTAACAGTTGCTCTATTTGCCATATTTACAAGGAACACAATTCATCAGTAGACCAGCTTTCTAAAACTGGCCTTCAGCAAGCTATGGGCAGTTGGGTTATAGAAGAAACAAGTCTGGGGCAGATAATCACATCGCAGATGCCTCCTTTTGCTCCGCCCCTGTGATGTTTCTTTCCATCTTCATTTTTCCGACAGTTGTGTATGAGACATGGCCTTTTTTCCTGAGCAGTGGCTATATTTTTCCAGTTCCAGCACGCAGATGTTATATGTTCATCCTTTATATGTTTTCGTTAACAGGTGGTCCACGATATTTAGCTTTCTCACAGGTGATGAACCACATGTTTTTACTATTTTCCTGTGTCTATATCAACTGTATTCTGCTCTCATATTTTTAGTGGTTGTTTTCCTTCTCCAAAGGAGGCCACATAGGCTCTATAAAAGGATCATGTATGTTGTATAACTGCGGTTACTGTGAACCAGATCAGTGTCATTATGCTTCTAGCTGCAGTACAGGTCCACTGGCTGCGTTCCTTTTTGGTTTTGTTTTTGAACAGGTTGATTATAGGTCCCTCTCATTTCTGATCCCTGTTCTTGAAATGGGATAAGTCTTATAAGCTGGATACCGCTTCTATGGTGGTTCGATGATGTATATCAGAAACTTATTTTAAAGTGGAAAAAATATGTAATTGAGGAAAATAAAAGTTAAAGGAATTTATAAAAGTGTTCAAGTTTATCAAATAAAATGGCACTTATTTTAACGAAGAAGTCCATTTTTGAAGAAAAAAGCGAATTGAGCCTAATTCTAAATTGATGAAGGAGGGACGATTTTCCTATAAACGTGTTTTAATCACACATCACAAGTTAATTACATTAAGAAGGACTATCCAAGGGAAAAAAGTTAATATCGCTATTAGTACAAGCAACGGCGAAAATTACATAAATATTAATCTGGTGAATCGATTGTTAATTTTCAGATGTCAATGTAGGTGAAACAACATATCTTTATGGAAATAAATATGAAATTAATGATTTACAAATAACAGTGGATCATTATGAGTGCATATCCCAATTTTGTGTTGTAAAAATATATGACATGGAGGTTGACATAATTCTTCGTCAACCTTGGTTTAAAGAATTGTGTGCGTTCACGTTAAACATAGAGAAAAAGATGTTGATGTTTTCTTATAAGGGAAGGATGATCACATTTCAAGACATGACAATGAAGTCAAAATCGATGATGTCCTTGTCATAAGACTTTAAAGATGTTACGAAATTAATACCTCAAAGGAATCAAAACTCAATGTCGGAGAAGCAAAAAGAGCTTGAGGAGGCCATATCCAATAACAAATGGTGAATATTTTCGTTTAAAAGATCATATCCAGAAACTACTTGCACAAGTCAAAAAGTGTAAAACTAAGAAGCAAAAGTTAGAACAAGAAAAAGAAAGTTTTAACGAGAAGCTCAACGAAATTTTATCAAAGAAGGAAAAGGAAAATTTACACTTAAAGAACCTTAATAAAAAATTATTACAACAAATTAAAAAATTAAAAGATCAAGACAAGGATAATAGCGACAAGATCAATGATTCAGAAAAAGAAGAACTATTATGTCTAAAAAAACATAACCAAAATCTTCTTAACCAGATTAAAAAACGTAAGACTCATAAGAAATCATTGAAGAATAGATACGAAAAACTTATCGCAAAGGAAGCATCAGAATCTCCAGATGTAGCAGCCCAAGTTGAAGAAACAAACATCGATCCCACTAATCTCACAGTTCGGACAAATCCAAATCCTACTGAAGTAAAGACGTACTCAGAGGTTGCAGTTCCAACAACAGACACCCCAAATGAGGATTCAGTAGTCAAGTCAACAACAACAATGCCTGAAGGAAATCAGGAAACTGCCATAAAAGCGTTTAAGCAAGTTCAAACAAGATAAATTCCTTATCTACATCTGAATCACATGAGTAGACACCTTCATCAATCTACAAAACTATATCACGCAGAACATAAACAAACTTATGTTCTGAAGAATATTGAAGTGAGCTCAATCCGGTCATACGATAACTATTCACCACACATCTCCAAGGATCAGAAGATTCCCCAGTAGATTAGTCTAGGATGGTTCAATCTATTTTCAGTACGACAATTCTGTCTATCGCTCAGAACATCATACCGTCTTGTATCAACAAAGATAAAAGCTCAGAAACAAGAAGATATTCCAAACGACAGAAGAGATTTGATCCTTCATCAGTAAGCTTTGAGGACAAAGCTTTTTGAAGGAGAAGGCAATGTTATGAACATAAATTATGTAAAAATAGATAATAAATAACAATCATAATAATATAAATATAATAATAAATAATAAGTAAATGAACTAATGGTTAGTTAGTTAATAATGAAAAGGCATGTCTTAGATACATGCCTGTTCGTGAAAGGGTACTTACCTGGCTATATATACAAGACCCTTATTCTCAATTGTAATCATCCTATATCAATTCTTTATACAATATACAGTTTACAATTATCATCCTGCGATGGATGTCTTTGTGTATGAAGTATTTTAAATATTTCAGTTGCGTATACGACTATTGGTCGTTCCAGCTGACTTAGAGAGAACACTAACAACAGCTACAGACACTGTAACAACCGACGAAGAGCGTTCCTCCAACCTTAGAAACCCCCCCCTCCTTTGTCATATCCTCTCTTCTTATACACCAGCCTTTCCACTGGCCTCCTTTCCACAGTCTCAAGGTCTTGATTAATAAAATATGTTCTTCCTGGTTCTCTGCCGATCACAAGTGGAGCAAATTTCAGGTCCCACCTTGCTCTTTCATTTCTTAGAGATAGTCACGATTTGAGTGGACTTAATTTATGTAATTCATGAGAATCATGTATTATTTTTTTACCCATTTAATTTCTTAATGTTTTTTTTATTGATCTTATACTTTATTACAAGTTATTTATTAATTTAATGTACTTTTAATTATTAAGGTTGTTTGGGACTTTGAAAAGATAATTTCATATGGCTTTTCCCTTATTCTTATTTAGTTTCTTTTAATATATATATATATATATAGATATAGATATAAGTTCTATTTTTATTTAGTCTCTTTTTAGTGAATATGATATATATATAAGCTCTTTTAGTTATTAAAATTCCCTTTTATTTTGTATAATCCATTGTATTAACTTTATTTTTGGAATCATCTATTATGATGATAGTACACATATCAAGTACCTCATTTGATATAATCATTATATTTTGGTGCACTAGATATTTACTTCAAAACCAATTCATTACCTTATATTAGCTAGTATGTATACTAGTGCAGTGCATGCGATGCATGCATATGTAGCTATCATATGCATGCCTCGTATGCATGCTAATATTCACATTCTGTTTGTAATTGTGGGTGGGTCATTACACAAACCAAACAATATTCCAGAGATGATCCCTGCAACAATACTGATCAGAGTTATGTTCCAAGTCTGCAGTCAACTGTCACCAAAAACCCTAGGTCCCAGCCGCACGGAGCAAGAGATCATGCATGCGGCTAAAGCATTACAGCCACACACAAAGGTTTGTATCTGTGTGGCTACAGACAAAATTTTCATGTATCAACCCTGCGGCTATTGACCAAAACCCTAATTCGCACATGCGAGCTTCAAACCCTGCAATTTCGGACCTACATGAATCAATATCCGCAAACCAACTTCAGACTTGTGTGAGTCAAACCAAAGAAGAGAGAAGAAGAAGAAGATACTTGATGATGATGTACAAATGAGGATCACTTGACTTGTATTTATAGCCATCCAAGGGTATCCAATTTCTCTTTAGGGCCAACCTGTCCTTTTCTGCACATCTGGGATTCCATATTAAAAATATATTTTTCCTCAACCAAATTAAATTCTTTAAAGGGCTAGAAGGGGTCTTTATTGATGAAGAAGGTTGTCCAAAGGAGGGAATTTGTCCGTGAGATACCAAATTAACACTCCCTCTCAACTAGAGAGAAATTACGGACAACAACATGTGTCCCATCATCTTTGCTCATATGTTGAACACTCTCGAATCCAAAATAAGAAGAATTTGACATCGGAGGGGAGCTCAAGCTACCACCCCCAATCCATCGGGGAGCCATTGCTACCACCCAGAATGATCGCCATCGGAGATCATCGCCATCGGGGAGTTCCAAGCTCCAACTCAACCCACATCAAAGGGGAGCCCAACTCAACCCACTATCCAAGGACAATAGGTAGGATGCAACTTAACGTGAGGTAAGGGTCGCAACTATCCTATTGTCTGTTGATCTTCCCATCATGACCCTAAAGCGTAAAGTGTAGAACACCTACATCCTCTCACTTGGGCAAGATACTACTTACCATAAATGATGTTGGATGGTGTTGTCATTGACGTCAACCCATGGGTTTGACCAGGTTTGAATTTGACTAAACCACCAATCATTGATGTCAAATGAACAATGAAAGCTTCTTAGAATTGTCTGGATTACATCAAGTTGAAGGATACACTATTGGATGGTTGAAAACCCAACTCCTAGGGTTTGGGTTCCCTGGATTGAGGATGTACCCCAGCTTTGTCGAGGGTTTTTGAAGGGTCAAAACATTGAGGTTGACTTGGAGATCGACATCATTGGATTCTCCTTGTTGAGAGTTTTCCAGTGGTATGTGGTATGCCACATAAGTACTCCTAGTTTGAGAGAAAATTGAATTTGAAGTTAGAGACCCCACTTTTTGGGCTAAAACCCCAAGGAGTGGTGACTTGGCATACTTTCATTGGTTGAGGGTTTCTAATATCAAGTATATTGGTTTCTTATGGTAAAATCACATTGAAAATGGCATCACAAATTACATGCACCTATAAGACTCCTATGTTGTATTAAAAAGCCCAATTCCTTAAAAATAAAGGGTAAGATCTTTTGATTAGGGCTTAAGATAACATAACAATTATAATTATTAAACTAATTAACATTATAAAAATATTTAGGCTCCTAAAGGCTTCCTCCAATGCTCATCAAAGCCCCCAACTAGCCCATACATATGACTAACCTAATACTATAAAAAGAAGACCTATATCCTCCTTAAGATATCTATTTCTAATGAAACAAATTAGAAAATAAGCTCTGTAATAGCACTCGGAACTGTGGAAGATGCTATGAAAATTAAATCTCTTTAAAGACAGCAAAAACAACAAAAGGTAGGGTTTTGTTTGTTTTTGTTTTTACCTTGGATTTGGATTCGTATGGGCATCTTTCTCTTGTGGGTCAGCGAGAGATGCTTCAGGGTTTCAAGGGATTATATTCTTGATTTTCCTTTTAGAATTGGATGATTCGTTGAGCAGATTACTCTTACAGGAAAAGGCAGAACCCTTGTGTCAAGTTTACTGCATCTCTCTGTGGCTAGGGCAAAAATCCCTGCAGTCAAGCAATGATAGGGATCTCTAAAAGTGTGGAACTGTTCTGGCCCTCTTAGGGCTACAACCCTGTGCACAAATCGCATTGCAAAACAGCAAAGGAAACCTTCTAGTTATTGCCGTCTGCTTGGGTTCTGTCTAGAGTTTACAATATAGGAAAGCAACCTACAGGACTAGTATTTACTTCTGCGGCCTTGCTTTGAGAGCAAGATACTCTGCAGTCTTATATTTCTGCATAGTCTATGGGTCAAGGAACTTTATTGCAGCCTAGGTCTTGCTTTAAGACACCTTTGGATTTGAAATCCAAACTTCTGTATCACTTATTCAAGAATTGCAGACTTGAGATAGTTAAAGGAATTGAAATGAGGGTATAGTTGTTTTTAAGTTTTGAACTTGGGGTCTTAGTTTCTACAAATATTTTAGAAGTCCTTAAAGCGTCATTTCAGACCCTCGGTTGAGCAAGTTAATTCAGTATTTAAGCCTCATCTCTGCAGCATATTAATGACAGTACCTTAACTGCGATGTGAGACACTGATTGACATGACTTTTGTTGTTCTGTGACCATTCTATGACGAGATGCTTGACTTTGAATTAATTCATTTGATAAGACTTGACCGTGACACTATATAACAGTGAATTGATATATAGTTAAACTAGACAGTGACAATGGCCAGGAAATGGAGTTTCTCTTGAAGCAGTGTATAGGAATTTTGATCACCTACAGTTGTCAATATATGACAACAATTCATGCTGCAATCTCATTGTGTATAAGTTGAATAACTTCAAGAACCAAAGGTAGTAACCCAATCATTGACTTTAAATTTTATTTTTGTATCCTGCTGACAAACATTTCATTGCAATCCTGAACCGAAGTACAGTAACACCATGATGTGACATTTAATGACATGACAGTGTGATATGAAAACACAGTGACCTGAACTAAAAGACTGACCTGTGACAACAGTATTAAAGCCTATTGATAAGCTTGTACTAACTTGACTTAACCTTATGATAGCTGTAAATCTTAGTACAACGGTGACCTTAGATGACTTAGTGCAACAGTAATACTATGTAATTTGTCAGTAAATTGATAGACAGATTTGACAGTGACATAATATGGTAAGGCTTGCCCATGATTCAAATATCTGATATACAGACTTATCTGCAAATGTACCTTGTGACTTGACAACGACATTGTGACCTCAGTGAGAAACTTTAGCAGTGACCTGAACTAGTTGCCTATGACATATATGTAACAAGATGAATTGTGAGTTCTGCTCTGTGTAGTATGACACTTAGACTTGATACCTAGACATAACCTATTAACTTAACACATTGACCTGACTTGACACACATTGACACACTGACATATTAACTTGACTCATAGATTTAATATGTATAGACATTTGGCATAGTAAGTTGACACTCTCATTTTGACTAGGCATGACTTTGACATAAACCTGTAACTGTAATGGCTTAGAGATTTGTTCTAGGTGTCTTTTAATGATGACCTACAGAGTGTACAGTCACACAACAGTAACCTTGCAGGGCAGCAGGTTTTTGTGGGCAATATCATCTTGTTGTACAGCTTCTTGACGTGAAGATGGATAGCAGTGCATGATCATTGATTAGCAGCAGTGAAAAGACATATGCTAGTAGCTCTTCGGGCCTAAAGCTTGAGAGCATTGGTAGCAGGCCATAGGGATGACCTGAGGCATCTTGGAGTATGTCATTATCAGACGTTTGGGTTCAACATTTGCATAAGTACAGGTGTTTGGTACAGTGATGTTTGGTAGCCAGTTTGTGAGCTCGTGAATGCTCACCTATTCATGTGCAGTTGAGAAGTGACAATGATGTGCAGTTGAGTAGTGGAAGTGGTCAGTAATAACAGGTTGTACAGTCGTCAGCTTGTGCAGTGATTAGTTGGCTTGGCAGCATCGGCAGTGAGGCTTGATGTCCAGTATTGTGCAGTGATCAGCTTGAGCGGGATTGTACAGTGGTCAGTGGCTACCAGAATTTGACAGGATACACATTATCTTCATTACAACATTATTATATCAATTCAGAGCACAGGGGGGATCCAGTGTGAAATTTTTTAAATGTGATCTACCGACTCTTTTAGGTGATTGGAGTCACCTTCAGGTTGTGGCTTGAAAACAATTCAGGGTGGCAGGGTGCTGCTAGGGCAAGTTGTGGTTTGCACAGGGCGTTGTGACGTCCATTTAATTGTGGTTGACAAACTAATAGGGCAGCAAAGCATCCTTTCCAACGACAGCTGGTAAACAGAGTGTTGGGGCACTCATCAAGTTGTGGCCTGATCTACATGGTGTTGGGGTGCCCTTCTGGTTGCAATAGGATATTAGGGTTTAGTAGTGTCCTATAGGTTGTGGCCTGTGAATTAGGCGGTTGACGCATCCCTCAGTTGTAGCTAAAATCTTGATGTAATTAATATTTCTTTTAAAGAGAGAAGAAGACAATTGCTAGATAAGTGTTTGGTGGTTTTGACCCGAAGGGGGTTTTCCACCTAAAAAGCTTTGTGTCTATTGTTTTATGATTTATCTCCCTGCATTGTTGTATGGTGTTGTCTACTATTGATTATTGTTTATAATTGTTGAAGAAGCACATTAATAATAACTGAAGAATAACTAATGCTCTAAAAAGGATTAAAAAGTGCTAATTGCTAAGAAATATTGATTCACCCCCCCCCCCCCCCAGTGTTTCCAACAAATGGTAAGGATCGCAATTATCCAAAGTTACCTTTCAACCCATTGGCTGGATGGGGAGAAAAAATCCCAACAACCTCAGCTTGTGGGTAGGATTCCAACTGGGGTATATTCTGTCACATATAGAAGATGACAATAGGAAGGATGCTACTTACCATATCGTAAGGATCTCAGTATCCTATTGTCAAACAATAAGCAGAATACTACTTACTGTCAGGTAAGGATCACAGCTATCCTATTGTCCAGAATTCCTTCAACCCCGGGAGCTCTTTAGCTCAATTCCTCACCCTAGGAGCTCAAATAGGGGGAAGAGCACAGCTCAGTGTCCTCAATCAGCCGAGACCCTTACCCATGAGGGTCACATCCATCAATCCCAGCTGCTCTCTGAAGACCAAGAACTTCCCTTTCGATAAAGCCTTGGTGAGAATATCTGCAATCTGCTCATCGGTCGAAATATGATAGAGTCTCATGGCTCCTCTCTACACCATGTCATGTATATAATGATATATGATCTCAATATGCTTGGACTTGTCATCAAACACGAGATTTTCTGCCAATTAGATCCCACTCTTATTGTTGCAATATATCACTATTGTATCCAGGACTTTCTCAAATAGCTCTCCAAAGAGCTTCCTCAACCAAAATGCCTCACAGCTAGCCATGCTTGCAACAATATACTCTACCTTTGTCGTACTCAAGGCCACAGACTTTTTTTTCCTACTCATCCAAGATATCACGACAGATCCCAAGCTAAAGCAACACTTAGATGTGCTCAACCTGTCAATAACTTTTCTAGCCCACTCAACATCAATGTATCCATGCAGTCGAACATCACATTTAGTATATATCAGACCAAGGTTGATTGTCCCATGCAAATAGCTCAAAATGTGCTTGGTGGCAAACCAATGTGCATGAAGTAGCTCAGTCATGAATTAACTCAAGGTGTTCATAACAAAACATATGTTTGGTTGTGTGTACACAAGAAAGATCAATGCTCCAATCAATTGAGGATACTCTCAATGGTTGGCCAGGTCGCGACCAACGACATCTCCACATAGTTTCTTGAAATTCATCTCTATCGAGGTGGCCAAGGATTTGCATTCCGTCATTCCAAATTTTTCAAATAGCTTCATGACATATTTTCCTTGAGAAAGGAAAATTTCTCTGAGTTTTTTCCAAACTTTTAATCCCAAAAAGTAATGCATCATGCCAAGATCTCTCATTTCGAACTCAAAGGCCAACTCTCTCTTACACTCGATCATCAGAGGCTCATTACCTGTCTAGAATAGATCGTCAACATATAAAACCAAAATCAAAGGCATACCTTGGACCACCTTGAAGTAGAGATTGGAGTCGGCACTGCTTCTTGTAAATCCAAGCTTCACTAGGTAACTGTCAATGGAGGCATAAAGAGCTCAGGGAGCTTGCTTAGACCATATAATGTTTTCTTCTGTGAAAATCCCTGCACTGGAACCCGATTGCAGTAATTGGTATTATTTCTCCTAATTGTTAATTAATTTAACAATTTATCTGCTACAACAAATATCAAAATAAACACACTGCAACCTTCACAAATATAATACTGCGGAAAAATAATGCGCTGGAAACTGAGAAATGCTAGCACACACACATAAAATATGAGACAATTATTTTTGGACAAATGTCCTCAAAAAAACCCAACTTGGGAAAACCAGTGTAGCATTGAGGGTTTTTATTATTATGCCGCAGTGAAAATTTGAGTACAATTTGGATGCCTGAAACTGGCAATCCACAGTAAGAAAATTTGGGCAAAATTATTGAAGGGAATCTACCCTTCCTCCACAAGCAATCCTAGAACAACTTGCGTATAGAAAACTCGGCCTCCTGAAGCTTCTGCGTCGCCCTCTGCATAGTATCTCCAACCCTCTGGAACCTCTGCCCGACCTCTGGATCTGAGAACGGTTTTCTCTCCAGCAAATCGAATTGCTCGCTTTAAAGCAATTGCGCTGCCTCACTGGGATAACTCGGCCCTCTTGCTACTGCCTCTCCAGATCTAGAAAACTTCCTTCGAGTCACTGTCCCTGCCCCTCACTCACTGCTTTGATCTTTCACTCTCTCTGACAACTGACTACTGCTACTCAGGAAATTGATTTGCCAAGAAATCGAATTGCTCAAGTGTCTCAAGTGATTTCTCCATCACCACATCGACCTCCTCTTATAATGCTCTGTTAGAGCACCAACGGCCAAGATTAAAACATAATCGATGGCTAGGATAATCTCTGAATCGATCCGTGTGAGTTTCTAGATGATTCTCGCCTTGACTTAATTAATACTGATTAATTAACCATATTCCCTAAGTTTAGACTTAGGAAATATTTAAAATTTGGTTAATAATCTAATTAAGTCATTTCTAGGCAGAATTTCGAGAAACAATTTCTGGGTTTTGGAGATCTCATGTATTCTAACCTCTCCACCAAATTTCAAGGCTAAAACACATATAATGCTACAAAAACTAACACTCCCTCTTAGTGAGGAATGCGTTCTAGTGCTGCACTCCCTGCCACAACACATTGTCTCTGCATCATCTCTTGTCCCGTTGTTGATGTCTGGCCATACTACCAACCTACCACTGTGTAACTGTGAAATATGTTGCATTTGTGTTGCTGCTGACCCTGTTGTACTGTTGCCAACACTGCATCTACACTGCAACTCCCTCCCATCTGTTGTTGCTGCAATTGCAACATCTACAACAGAAAAGCATCTAAAATACTGAATCAACTATGATTAATATAATGCATCTGCCACTCGACTCTATGACTGCTGCTAGTATCTGTACTATCACCGAAGAAACTGTGTTGCTTCTGACTCAGACTATGCCAACTGCACTATTGCCAACTTTGCACTGCGCTCCCTAGCATATGACTGCTACTATTCTCTGCAAGTATCACTTTGGCATCTAACTGCATCAACTATCACTAATCCATCCTGCTACTGAATACTGTGAGGCCCCATAACAAGGTATTGATCCATGAGGTGGACTCCTCAAGGATCCTGCCCATCTGTAGTGCTTTGGGGCTACAATACCAAGTCGCCCCACCTCACTCGTAGAGGTATATCAGCAAACATAGCGAAGTGTTCCTTCAGCCTGGAGGACAGCCTATTGATCTCTGTAGAAGCTGCCTGTTGGTCCTGCTTCTCCTCCTTGTCCTTCTTCCTAAGACGTCCCTAAGTACTTTAGTGACCAAGCTCACCACATTTGAAGCACTTGATCTTCAACAGGTCCTTCTTCTTCTTCCTCTGCTCCCCCTGTCCCTGACTGGGACCCTTTGGTGCAAGGGTCACATTGTCCTCCTCCTTCACCTGCTTCTGTCTACTGCTGCTGCCACTGATGGAGCTCTTTAGAAGATCTCGCCTCAATTCCTCCCGCGACAAGTCAGCGCACATCCTGTCCCAATCTAGTAACTTGTCTCTATCCAATATGCTTTGGACAAAGACCTGCCAATCCTCGAAGAAACTATTGAGTGCCAATCTCACAAGCTCTGTGGGTTGTGTGCTACCCCAATAGCTGACAATTGGTCGACCTCCTGAATCTTGGTGAGGAAGGGGTCTATACCTTCCCCCCTCTGCATCCAAATGAGCCTCAGCTTCTCCTCGAGGTACATCTTCCGTTGCTCAAAAGTACCCTGATACAACGTGGCGAGAGCATCCCACATCTGCTTGGCAGTATCTTTGCTAGCTATATGTGAAACAACATGATCCACGACTCCATCTAGGATCAACCACTTCACCCGTGCCATCTCCTTTTTGTACTCTTTCAGCTGATCTACATCGTGGGAATTGCTACCACTGCATCAATATATGTTTTCAAGCCAAATTCATCTAGAAGGAAGGACATCCTTGCCTTCCAGATGACATAGTTGGAAGCTCCATCAGACCCTTCCTGATCACAAAGCCTAGTAGTGGCCATCTCAATGATCTGTCGAAAACTTTCTCTTTCCTTTTGCTCTGCTATTCGCACTTCCTTCCGGAGTGAGAAGATTTGCACACAACAACTATTGATCTGCAAGGAAAAATTGAACTTCTTGAGACTAGAAGTTCCCAGAGGAAAATTTTCCCTCTGTGTGTGTTCTCTCTTCCACCCGATGTTGGCTTTTCTCTAGCGTACTGTTGCAAAACCTTTGTGTCCAGCTAGAGATCTACTCAACGAAAAATCTGAGCTGCTCGCTCTACCTCTAGAATCACCCGATCTGGTAGGATCGAATTTTTCTACCCCACTCAAAAAAATCGAACCTCCACAAGTAACTTGGCCTCCAAACAAAATGACTGCACTGCTCTTGGGAATTTTGGTCTGCTTCCCACAAAAACCAGCGAAAATGCTTCTCTCTTCACCTCTGAGCTCTCCGACTGATCAACTACACTCTGATACCATGTGAAAATTCCTACACTAGAACCCTATTGCAGAAACAGGTATTATTTCTCCTAATTGTTAATTAATTTAGCAATTTATTTGTTATGACAAATATTGAAATAAACACACTGCAACCTTCACGAATATAATACTTTGTTAAAATAATATGTTGGAAACTGAGAAAAGCTAGCACACACATAAAAAATATGAGACAATTATTTTTGGACAAATGTCCCTGGAAAAACTCAACTTGGGAAAACCAATGCAACGGTGGGTGTTTTTATTATTATGCAGCAATGAAAATCTAAGTACAACCTGGATGCCTGAAACTGGCAATCCACAGCAAGAAAATCTAGGCAAAATTATTGAAAGGAATTTACCCTTCCTCCACAAACAATCCCGGCACAACTTGCCTACAAAAAACTCGACCTCCTAAAGCTTTTGCATCACCCTCTGCGCTGGACTGCGTAGTCACTATGACATCTAGCCTATGACTGGTCTCTAATGAATTCGTTCTACCTTCTACTGTTGAGAAATTCGTCTCTCCAGCCCTTTGGAATCTCTGCCTGGCCTCTAGATCTTAGAACGATTTTCTCTCCAACAACTCGAACAGCCCTCTCTGAAGCTACTACGCAGAGCTCTGTGCTACTTCGCTGGGATAACTCAGCCCTCTTACTGTTGCCTCTCCGGATCTAGAAAACTTCCTCCGGATCACTGTCCCTGCCCCTCACTCACTGCCTCAATCTCTAGCTCTCTTCAGCAATCGACTGCTGCTACTCAGGAAATCAATCTACCAAGAAATTGAACTGCTCAAGTGTCTCAAATGATTTCTCCATCACCACATCGACCTCCTCTGATAATCCTTTGTTGGAGCGCCAACAGCCAAGATTAAAACATAATTGATGGCTAGGATCATCTTTGGATCGATCTGTGTGAGTTTATAGATGATTCTCACCTTGACTTAATTAATACTAATTAATTAGCCATATTCCCTAAGTTTAGACTTAGGAAATATTTAAAAATTCGTTAATAATCTAATTAAGTCATTTCTAGGCGGAATTTCCAAAAACGATTTCTAGGTTTTGGAGATCTCATGTATTTTAGCCTCTCCACCAAATTTCAAGGCTAGAACACATCCGATGCTACAAAAACTAACATCTTCAACCTACTTACATGAGTTTTCATGTCCTTTATTTCAAATCCATGAGGTTGCTCAACATAAACTTCTTCCTATAGCATGCCATGAAGAAATGTCGTCTTTACATCCATCTGGTGAAGTGTCCAACCTTAACTAGCAGCAAGGCAACAATTGATCTAATAGTGGTATAGAGGGCAACAAACACAAAGATATCATCATAATATTCTCCCTCTTTCTGAGAGAATCCTCTAGCCACGAACCTGACTTGTACTTTTCAATGCTTCCATCAACTCCATGTTTGACCTTGTACAACCATTTCAAGGTGACGATGGACTTTCCTTTCAGTCTCAGAACAATATCCCATACATCATTCTTTATAATGGATTCACATTCTTCAACCAGAGCATCCTTCCAAACCTGTTCTTTCACTACTTCTTCAAATGTGGAAGGCTTAGGTTGGATCATAGTGCTCATAGCTACGATATATCTTCAGTACCTACATGGCTTCTTTCTTTCTCTAAAGGTCCTCTTGGGAGGAACATAACTTTTAGCATCCTGTAAAATATTGTTAAGCCATAATGGTCTCTTCCTGGAAGGGGGATCACTTGGAGGAGAGTCCAAGGGGACCATAGGCTCCATAGGATCATCAACAATGTCTTTCTCAGATTCTAGCACAGAAGGACCTTCTAATATGTCCATATCATCATCTTTCTTCGGAGGAGGTGGAGGAAGGTCTCTAGCTTTCCCAAGGGCAGCATCTTCATCGAAGGTCACGTCAATGCTACTCGATCTTCCTTTGGCCAGTGATATATATTCTAAATGCTTTAGAATTTTCACAATACCCAACAAACAAACCTTTCTTTCCAGTGGCTTCCATCTTGTTCCTCTTATCCTTCGGCACAAGAAAGTATACGGGGCAACCAAATATCCTAAGATGACCAATATCGGGCTTCATACTTGTGAACATTTCTTGGGGAGTCTTATTGTCCAAGGCTTGATGAGGAACCCTGTTTTCTACAGAGATTGTTGTATTCGTTGCATCTCCCCAAAGGAACTTTGGTAACTTTTGATCATGTAGCATAGCCATGGGAGCCGCCACAATAGATCTCTTCTTCCTTTCAGCCACTCCATTTTGTTCGGGATTGTAGGCTACAATAGTTTATTTCTTAATACCTTCCTTCTTGGAAAATTCAATGAACTCATTTGAAATGTACTCACCACCATTGTCGGACCTGAAGACCTTGATTTTCTTCCCTATTTGATTCTCTATCAGGGCCTTGAAGTTATTGAACATATCAAAGGCCTCGTCCTTGTGTTTCAAATAGTATATACATGCCTTCCTGGATAAGTCACCAATGAATATGATATAATAGAGATGACCACCAAGAGAATGCACTGGCATAGGTCCACAAAGGTCAAAATGAATGATTTGAAGAATATCATTTGTCTTATTCCTACTAGAGGGGAATGGTCCCCTTGTCTTCTTTCCACTGGCACATCCTAGACATACTCCATCATGACTTGCTTGAACATTAGGCATCCCAAAGACTAGCTTCTTCAACTTTGGTAGGGCTTCATAATGTAGATGTGCCAACCTGTGGTGCTATAATTCACTTTGGTGATTAGTGTCGTGGACCATTGCCAGTAGAGGTCTCCCATTAACTCTATAGAGTCCTTCAACTGTAGATCCCAATGTGAATGCTTCCTTCCTATGGGATTCACCAGGCCATGTGAGGACTTTACCTTTTATGAAAGCTACTCTCATCCTTTTGTCTTCTAATGCAGAAATAGATATCAGGTTCTTCTTTAATTCTAGGAACATACATCACATCATGAACAAAAATGGATTCCCCAGAATACAAGTCAAATTTAACAGAACCAAAACCTTTCACTTGATATGTAGCATTATCCCCAAGAATGATCTTCAAATCTATCTCCCTCTCTTCCAAATTGGAGAGCACTTCCTTGTATCCAGAGAAGTTTCTAGAGGCCCCACTATCTACCAACCAGCTATCATGTGAATCTGGAGGAGAAGACCTAGAAAGAGCGGAAATAAAAATATATTTAGATTGACTAGCAACTACATTATTTTCATACTGGGAGTTTCTTGTTCTCTTTTGAGGACGATAGCTTCCTTCTTGATCATCAAATTTATATCTTCTTCTTTTATCATCTTGCTTTCTTCTATCATCACCTCTTCTTTTATGATCATTCCTTCTTCTACCATTGTACTTGTTATTGTTATAGCTTTAGTTGGATCTAGGAGCACCCCTCTTTCTCGGACAATCTCGAGCATAATGACCATACTTGTGGCAATTGTAGCATTCAATTTGACGTTTATCCTTTCTCAACCTTCTCTTGGAATCCTTGGATTTGGGAGAGGATTTCTTTGATTGGATCGTCTCCCTTAACCTTTCTTTTTCTTATCTTCAGTAACAAATGCAGAGGGCTCTCCTTCTTCATGTTTTTAAATTTTTCCTCTGTCAATCATCATGATCTCTTCTTGAGTGCACTTAGCAACGAGCTCATTAAATGACGAAAATACATTATTGTTTCTTAAAGTAGTAAATAAGGTTTCCCAAATAGGAGGAAGACCTCAAAGAGTGACCAATACCAACGCCCTATCAAATACATGCTCTCCTGCAGCTCACAATTGATCCCTTAAACATGATACCCTCATGTTGTTTAAGTTGTTGACTTCATACTTCCCAACTAGCTTGTCGTACATATCCTTAGATGCCTTTAAATTACCAACATAAACAAGCAAATGATCTTGTAAACTATCAATAATAATCTTCTTAGCTTTGAGATCACCTTTCTTGTACTTGGACTTGATAGCAGCAGAAGCATTCGCTAGAGGCTTAGGTACCTTTCCTTGCACATATTCCAAAACATCATTATCTTCCAATATGACTTCTAACTTGGTTTTCCAAGCAACAAAGTTAGATGAATCACCAAGTTTTTCATTATCCTTGAAGTAGGAGGTAGACATCTTGACCAAACCCTAATAGGCTTCTTCAATTTCTTCCAAGAATGATTGCTCTTGATTCTTGACTCCTTGGGCTATACTTCACCTTAGCTCTGATGCCATGTTAACTTTACCATTGTTCTAAGTTGTTACAATCACTTTAGCCCAATCCTTATCTTTAATTAGCAATCTTTCAAAACAATTCAATCTTCCAATGATCAATAGCAATTGTAGATAGAACAGTAAATGCAATGAACAATAAGTGACAAATAAGAGACACCGAGTTTGGTCAAAGACCAAGGAAAAACCCCACAAAGGGGAAAACGTTTCAAATTCTTTTTCTTATTAGATTGTCATAAAATGTTTAGCAAAGAGAGAGCACAATGATCCAATTCTTCAATGACAAAACAATCCATCAAACCAAACAATATTCCAAGGACGATCTCTGCAACAATACTAATTAGAGTTATGTTCCAAGTTTGTGGTCAACTGTTCAGATTTGGGGTCAACTGTCACCAGAACCCTAGGTCCCAGCCACACGGAGCAAGAGATCATGCGTCTGGATGAAGCATTTTGGCAGTATGCAAAGGCTTGTATGTGTTCGTCTACAACCAAAATTTTCATGTATCAACCCTGCAGCTACAAACCAAAACCTTAATCCGCACGTGTGAGCTTTGGACCATGCAATTTCAAACCTGCACGAATCAATATCCACGAACCAACTTCAAACCTATGTGAGCCAAACCAATGAAGAGAGAAGAAGAAGACGCTTGATGATGATGTCCAGATGAGGGTCACTTGATTTGTATTTATAGTTATCCAAGGGTGTCCAAGTTCTCTTTAGGGTTGACCAGTCCTTTGTGCTCATGTGGGCTTCCATATTAAAAATATATTTTTCCTCAACCAAATTAATTTCTTCCATAGGGCTAGAAGGGGTCTTTCTTGATGAGGAAGGTTGTCCAAAGGAGAGAATTTGTCCCTGAGTTACCAAATTAACAACCAAATGTCTATTTGAAAAGAAATTATAATACTTACATGCAAATAATAGTAATAATACAATATGTTAACCAAATATAGATACAAATTCATATATATATATATATATATATATAGCACACGCACACAGATTTACACCTAATATAAACACTGCTACATAGAGATATAAAAAATATATCAGATTTACACATAAATGGAAATGCTATTAAGTTGCATGAAATGTGGGGAAACACCTGGAAATGTGACCCCCTCAAACTGGGTAAGGGAAATTAAGTACATAAAGAATTTGAAAAATATAGATATATAGGTTTTCTTTTAATAGCACATTATCTCACAAGAAAATAAGAATGATACACAAATGATATTTTAAAGAAGACCCATTTCTATATTAACTCTCATAGATGATTACATGATGCAAAATCTCATAACTTGGTGATCTTCATTAATATCGATCCCATACCCTCATACATGATAGAATCCAACAGAGATGCTACAATCCTAGAAACCACAAACTCTAGAAAAATGTTAAGTCTATTGAATTCTCAGTAGGATATGAAATTCTACTTTCTCCATATGAAGTCTAATGAGGTTGGAACTGTTGCCTCAATATCTAGCAGGCCTTGTGAGAGGTTTCATAAGGCAAAAGCCAAATTAAGACACAACAATGAGGTGGTTATTGTTGTTACCTTAGCACTCCACCTCCTGCTCTTTAGTGGAATTTCACCACACAAGAGGCTTCCTAGTATAGATCACCTAAAGGTATTCTAATTTGATAGGATCAAGGTGATATGTAGGAGCCTTGATCAACGTACTTCTCACTTCGAACTGTTGATTTGGGGTAGCATCGGATGTGCTCTAAGCCTCAAATTTTGCAAGGAAGCTTGGGCACAGGTATTCCAAAGAACCCAAAAAGAGTTTTGGGAAATTCCACCCAGAAGTGATTTTATTAGAATAATTAATATTTTTAATGGAGTTCCTAAGTCTAAACGTAGGAAAATTAAAATATTAATGGGTATTAATCTAATCAGGGGTGAAACTTCTAGAAAGGATGGATCAAGTCAAAACGATCTGAGCCTTTGATAATGTTTTAATCTAGGTCATTGATTGCTAAACAAGAAGAAGATATAAGGAGGGACTTGAGAGTCATTTGGAAAATACACCAGGCAGATACTTAGTTGCCCAAGAGAAATCGATTTTCTCACTGGTCGAAGTTCGGAAAGAGAAAATTCGATTCAGAGGAAGAGTTGCAGGTGGAGGAGAGACAGAGAGGGTTCAGCATTAGTCAAGGAGACAGGGAAAAGGACAAAGAGCTGCAGAAGGAACAGCATTGGACAGATTGATGCCGGAAGAGGCAACGTTGGCTTGAGTGACGCAAGCATTGCGCAGGCTAGTCCAGAGGCCAGAGAAATTGACGTTGAGCAAGCCAGAGAGACGCAAAGGGTCAAGGAATGTTAAAATTGGCAACTAGGGCCAAACTCCATGTGGGCCATATTATTTATGGCCGCTGATATTTTTATTGGATCCCTCTCATTAGAGGTGTAGGATTGATCTAAAGATCATTCAATTCCGATAAGTATTTATGAAGTTATGAATTTATTTATGTTATGGACAAATTGTTAAGTCAGCCAGCAACTTATGTAGGCTCAGAAGCCCAACAATCATGTCTATTCAACCTCTACGTTTTAGTATAAATAGAAGAAGACTTCAAGTCATTTCCACATACACTTGGATCTCTTCCTCTCTCTACTTGTCTTTGGGTTTTAGTAGGAGGAGAGATACTAAGAAAAAGCCAGAATTGCCGAAAAAGCCGAAAAAGCCGGAACTGCCAAAAAAGCCGGAAATGCCGGAACTGTCAAAACTATCAAAAAAGCCGGAACAACCGGGAACTGCCGAAACAGCCGGAGCATTTGTCTCCGAAGGAAGGCAGCATGATGTATGAGACCATGGGCAGCATAATAAGCAGCATGATGATATGAGCATGGGCATCATAATGATGCATGATGATATGAGTATGGGCAGCATAATAAGCAGCATGATGATATGAGCATGGGCAGCATAATGATGCATGATGATATGAGCATGGGTAGCATAATGATGAATGAGATGGCAGCTTGATGATGAATAAGACCATGGAAGATGCAGCATGATGAGCAGTATGAAGATGAGAGCAGCTCAGTCATCAAGGTTCAACACATGTGACAGTACAGCAAGGTGTCACACGGTAATGTGCAGCAAATAGACGAGATGCAGCACTATGATAGGTGAACGAGTCACCTTAGAGTATTAGTTGAAGCAATATGTCTTCAACTGATCTCATGCCGATATCAAAAGTCAAAGTGATTGACTTCTATTGTAAATATACTATCTCTCTCACTTTCTTTACTGAACTTTGAAGAACACAAAAGAATAATTGATCAAGGGTTTCCCCACATTGTGGGGTTTGTCCCTGGCTAGCGCCACATCTTGTGTCCTCTTGTCTTGGCTTGTATTCTGTGATTTATATTTATGTTCTATCTGCAGTTTACTTTATGATGATGTGATTGCTAATGTGGAAAAGAAATTGAAATAAATTGCTCTAGCATAGAACATACCTAAAATTAACATGGTATCGGAGCTAAGGTGAAAACAATGCCCAAGCAAGAGTGAAAGAGCAATCACCAAAGACAATAGGGACAAGACAAAAGGATCAATGAGTTCCACATCTCTCTTCTAAGTTGGCTAAGGGTGAAGTGGAAGCAGAGAATATTATCAGAATGGCACAGCGGAAGATCACTTCATTGAGAAGTTCAGATCTAAGGGTGGAAGGAAAGGCAGATGCCTTGGTTGCAATAAGTTCGGCCATCATGCAAAGGAGTGTCCGAATAGCAGAGACATATCTCTTGATGAAGATAACAATCACTCTAGGAACATCTTCAATGATTAGAGGAATGATAAGTAATGCAGGTCATCAAGGAAATGGTCGACTCTTCAAAGAAAGCAAGGAACCCCAAAATCTCTTTTATGTACCTGATTGCAAGAAGAATCTGGTGTCCATCTCGGAAATGGAAGTTTAAGGTTTTAGGGTGGCACTCATCGATGGAAATGTACGTGTTTGAAAATAGATTTTTCAAAGATGTTTTAGAGTTTAGGGTTGTATCAAGTCCATTGGGGACCATGTCCATTGACTCAGCACCGGAGGTCTGTGAGTCAGATGGTGATCGGGATGCCTGAATTCAAAAAGAGCATGAAGGTACATGTCTGAGATGTATCGAAGGAAAATCTTACAAAGGGACCATTCCCCTCATGTAGCAGGTCCACAGGTTTGGAACAACCCGTGGAGTTTGAGATTCATGAACAGGAATCTCATGTATGCCGGTGGAAGAAAGCCCTTTATGGCTTGAAGCAAAACACCCCGAGCGTAGTATGAGAGGATTGATAGCTGTTTGATGAAGCTGAGATTCACTAGGAGTGAAACCGATCCAAACCATTACCCGAAGGTTGTGGATGATAGACCTCTCATACTGGCACCTCATAAGGACAACCTATTTCTGACAGGTGCAGACCCTCTCATTTGTAGAAGTAAGAGGGAGTTGGATTCCGAATGTGGAATGATAAACTGCAAGCCTATGACTACATCGAGGATATTAACTTTTAGAAGTTATATGGTAGTGATGTCGAACCAGATTTGGGAAATGCCTCTGAGCTTCATAAACTCAATCACGTTGATGTTCTTGGTGAACTCCAGACATATGTTTTGCAGTTAGCATGGTGAGCTCATATTTGGTTGGGCCTCATTGGATTGGTGCCAAGAATCCTCTGAGATATTTTCAGGGCACAATCTCTCATGGATTGAGATACACTACCGGAAATATGAAAACTGCACGATTATTCGAATGTTGACTGAGCAGGCAGTGTGGAGGATCATTAGAGCACTTCTCAATGTCGGTTCTCTTTGGATTCTGCTTCGATATCATGGATGAGCAGGAAGTAGAAATCGGTTGTTATAAGTACTGCCGAGACCAGATACATAACTACGAGTATGACCTCGTATGAAGTTGCTTGGTTGTGGAAACTCTTTAGTGAGTACACATGATGAATACCACTATGATTCTCTGTGACAACAAGAGGTGGGATTCGATTATTGAGGAATCCCATATTCAATGATTGCTCCAGCAAATAGACATCATATACTGCCTTATCTAGGATATGGTAAGTCAATGAGCAAGGAGGCTCCATCGCACTGAGATGATGTACAGGTCGCTACACTTTGTCAGAGCCCCGGGGAAAGATCAAATTTGTGATTTTCCCGAACGACTTGGAGTCTTTGAGAGACCCTTGTAAAAGGGTCCTACATGTTGCATATATTGAGCTCTGGGAGCTCTGGGGGCTTGCAGTTCTTACTGGAGCAACATACGACCACAGGGTGACTCACCCTCCCCTGGTGATGTGCACTGGGACAGGATGATTCGCTCTCTTGTGGACAGGATGATTCGCTCTCCTATGAACAAGATGATTCGCTCTCTTGTGGGACAAGATGATTTGCTCTCCTGTGTAGCAAGATGATTAATTCTCCTGTTAGGTCTGGATGATGTGTTCTCCATGACGATTGTGTAGCAGGATGAGTAATTCTCCTGTGAGGTCTAGATGATGTGTTCTCCATGACGATTGTGTAGCAGGATGATTAATTCTCCTGTGAGATCTGGATGATGTGTTCTCCATGATGATTGTGTAGCAGGATGATTAGTTCTCCTGTGAGGTCTGGATGATGTGTTCTCCATGATGATTGTGTAGCAAGATGATTAGTTCTCCTGTGAGGCTTGGATGATGTGTTCTCCATGGCAATTGTGTAGCAAGATGATTAGTTCTCATGTGAGGACAGGATTGATTAAGTTCTCCTGTCGAGGCATCCTACCCATGCAGTTTGGGACTCATGGGAAGTACCTCTCATCTGATCAATGAGCAGGGAAATGAGGATAGGGACCATAGTAGTACCGATGGACGCATCGCTGTATCTACTGTACTCCCTATGCTAGGATGACCTTCATTGATCTGGGATCAGTGATACTGGTCTGGGACCAGTGGTAGGAGTTGTACCCACTATGACAGTGACTTCGAGTTGGTTGAGGATTGGTCTTGGGACCAGTAGTACATACTCTGAGATTGACTTCAAGTCAGTAGAGTACTGGTCTGGGACCAGTGGTAGGAGTTGTACCTACTATGACACTGACTTCAGGTCTGTTGAGGACTGGTCTGGGACCAGTGGTACACACTCTGAGACTGACTTCGGGTCAGTGGAGAATGGTATGACACATTCTCAATCAATTCTTCTTCTTCATGGTTCAGCAAAGCTAAGTTGAGCAAAGCAGAACCAGCAAAGTTGAGCAGAGCTGAGCAGAGCCAGCAGAGTTGAGCAGAGCCAGCAAAGCCAGCAGAGCAAAGCAGAGCCAACAGAGCTGAGTAGAGCTAGCAGAGCTAAGCAGAGCAGTGCAGGGCACTGATGGCAAAGATAGTACAGTTGGACATATGGATCAGCGGATGGAGTTCTCCCTAGTTGAGAGGGAGTGTTAAAATTGGCAACTAGGGCCAAACTCCATGTGGGTCATATTATTTATGGCAGCTGATATTTTTATTGGATCCCTCTCATTGAGAGGTGTAGGATTGAGCTAAAGATCATTCGATTCCGATAAGTATTTATGAAGTTATGAATTTATTTATATTATGGACAAATTGTTAAGCCGGCCAGCAACTTATGTAGGCGCAGAAGGCCAACAGTCGTGTCTATTCAACCTCTACGTTTTAGTATAAATAGAAGAGGACTTCAAGTCATTTCCACATACACTTGGATCTCTTCCTCTCTCTACTTGTCTTTGGGTTTTACTAGGAGGAGAGATCCTAAGGAAAAGCCAGAACTACCTGAAAAGCCGAAACTGCCGGAAAAGCCGAAAAAGCCGGAACTGCTGGAAAAGCCGAAAACGCCGGAAAAGCCGGAAATTCTGGAAAAGCCAAAAAAGTTGGAAAAGCTGGAAATACCGGAACTGTCGAAAAAGCCGGAAAAGCCAAAACTGTCGAAAAAGCTGGAACTACCGGGAACTACCGAAACAACCGTAGCATCTGTCTCCAAAGGAAGGCAGCATGACATATGATATCATGGGCAACAGAATAAACAACATGATGATATGAGCATGGGAATCATAATGATGCATGATGATATGAGTATGGGCAGCATGATGTATGAGATCATGGGCAACATAATAAGCAGCATGATGATATGAGCATGAGCAGCATAATGATGCATGATGATATGAGCATGGGCAGCATAATGATGAATGAGATCATGAGTATGGGCAGCTTGATGATGAATAAGACCATGGAAGATGTAGCATGATGAGCAGCATGAAGATGAGAGCAGCTCAGTCATCAAGGTTCAACACATGTGACAGTACAGCAAGGTGTCACACGGTAATGTGCAACAAATAGACGTGATGCAGCACTATGATAAGTGAACGAGTCACCTTAGAGAATCAATTGAAGCAATATGTCTTCAATTGATCTCATGCTGATATCAAAATCAAAGTGATTGTCTTCTATTGTAAATGTACTATCTCTCTCACTTTCTCTGCTGAACTTTGAAGAACATAAAAGAAAAATTGATCAAGGGTTTCCCCACATTGTGGGGTTTGTCCCTGGCTAGCACCACATCTTGTGTCCTCTTGTCTTGGCTTGATTTCTACGATTTATATTTAAGTTCTATTTGCAGTTTACTTTATGTTGATGTGATTGCTAATGTGGAAAAGAAATTGAAATAAATTGCTCTAGCATAGAACATACCTCAAATTAACAAGGAACCTCTCTCTCAGGTCAGACACTTGTTCAGGAACGTCTGTAAATATTTCTCAGTTCTATACTGTTGGGTGAAATTTTGTACATGTTGATTTTTGCTGAAGAATAATAAAACCCTCATCTACTGCACTGGTTTTCTCGCATTGGGTTTTTCCGAGGACGATTGTCCAAAAATAATTGTGTCATTGTGTTTGTATATGTGTCGGCATTTTACTTACGTTTAATTTCTGCAGTGTTTTAATTGTGAAGGATGCAGTATGATATGTTTCGATATTCGCCCTAAGAATACAGTGGATAACTTATTTCTTAAGTAATAAGTAGAAGAAGTCATATTAATCACTGCAGTAGGATTTCCATTTTAGAAATTTTCATGGGAACTAGGCAAAATTTTTGCAATAAGGATCAACATACCTATGAATAAGCCAAGGAAATAGGGCTTGAGCCTAGGGTTTCAAGATATAGCTTAATATTGATGCACTTAAGCATACAAGCACAAGGAAAATGTTTGCTTTAAAAGATATGATCAAGCAATGGAGTGACAAACCTTCAAATAGCCCTAAGTTGAAGGCCTGTAAAGGGTTAGGGTTTTGTAAGGCCTTAAATTACCTAGGGTTGATGATGTTAGTCCTAGTGAGGCACTTTTTACCAAGCAATATGCTAGATTTTGAGTAAGAAAGATAGGAAAGTGCCAAATCAGCTCCAACGTTCCAGTGCCTCAAGCCCTAGTTGAATTCATCATTGGCCCTAGCCCTAGTGGCTTGCCTTGGAGGGTAAAAAGTAGAAAAGGAGACGAAAAAGATAATTTTTTTGATTTTTTGATGATCAAGAGCATTGCTAGTGCCTTTCCCTACTTGGGTGATGGAGTCTTAGGAGCTTTAACCATGGAAATATCAAATCTTTGAAGGGAGTAAGGGGGAAAACCCTAGTTTTCACTTCCTAAACCTAGCTATCATTTTATGAGGGGAGAAATTTACCAGAAAAAAGGCTATCTAGTAGCCTTTCTAGGGATTTCAAGAATACAAAGCATGCAATAATTACTAATAATTCCATGTATGTTGAGAAATCAAGATGCTTATAGATTAGGGTAGATTTCTCTTAACTTGATAATTGCTTGTGAATGTTTCTAGGCTTCTTATTAAATTTATATTGTTTTCATCAAGCAATTATCAAAATGTACAAAACATGAAGATCACAAGAGACAACGAACACAAGAAATTAGGCTCCAAGCCAAGGAAAAACCCCACCTGGGGGAAAACCCAAGAAAAATCCTCTTCTTATAGAATCAAATCAAAGTGAGATAACCAAGACCCAAGACCAGGACCAAGACTGCGACAAAGACCCATGTCAACCCTCCTTCAATCCACTTCCAACAAGTCACGGTCACAAAAAGTCAACGCTGGTCAAATGTCAAAAATTTGGTCATTTCCTAAAAATTTTGTCCCCTAAAATTTCAGGCCTATAGTAGAACATAAACTAGCTCAGAAAACTCACACGTGTGAACAGAAACTAGGACAGAAAAACAGAAATTTCTCTCCTTTGGCTTTGATCTCTCTCTCCTTTGACTTTCGCTAAAATTCTCCTTATTGCACAAAAATCGAAGTGATGAATGGATAATCAAATGATGTCGAATTGCCTTATATATACATGTCTAGGAGGTCGAATGGCTACCTCTTTAGGCCGAATTGGTCATTGTGGTGACATTTTTGACTCTTCAATTTGAAAAATAATTTTTTTTCTTCTACAAGATGTCCAAATAACACTTTGATTCAATTACATTTCATTGACTCATCATAAAAAAATGACCCAATTGACTCTATAAGCATGAAGAATATCCTTTGACTAGAAATAAAAATAATCATAATAATAATTTATTTTTCTTCTTTTATTTTTACATGAAATACATATTGACATAAGTACAATAATAACTATGAAGATTGAACCTAGTTACATTTTGAACAATGTAAACATATGCATTTAGTTAAGGAAAATAGAAACCCTAGCAATATTCCATTACATGCAAAACCATAAAAGATATTCAATAAAAATACTCATAATATATCAAAGAACATGCCTTCTTTCGATCCCAAAATGATGTGTCCATAACAAAAACTAGTCTCTAATAGCCAAAATCCACATAAGATCACATATCCACAAGTCGAGAAGTACAAAGAGCATGTTGAGTCTCTTCTGGAGAGGTTGAATTCCACAAATGTGATGATGAACAAATGATAGAGGTGATCCTCTATTTATATGAGATCTACGCCTCTAATTTATGACTAAAGCCCCTACATAGGTTTGATTTCTGAGTATAAATAAACAAAAATTAGGATACAAGCTATGTTGCACAAAACACCAAAATGTTTCGGAGTTTCTAAAACAGGGATGTTTAGAAACGTCACCTCCCAAAAATGGAAATGTCATATATATGTATAAATATATATGAAAAATTATAAATAAGTGAATAACACATTATCTTACAAGAAGAAAAGGAATAAGGCCCATAGCTGACAATTTAGAATGAAACCAAGTCTATATTAACTCTCATAGATGATTATGGCACATGTTGTTTCGGCCGTCATTCGGCGTTTTGGGTACCAGTACGGCCTGAAACATTGGGTTCCTAGATGTTTTGTGCAACATAGGTTACAAGCCAACCCACTAGCTTAACAAAAAAATATGCCAATAGAATCCCACATGTGTGAGTTGTAACCCTCAAAAATAGAAGATGTCATTGCCTTCTAGGGCTCCAAGTGCTCCATTAATCCTATGGAAAGGCCACAAAGGTCTCTAAGCATCATGATCATCCTCCATTTGACGAAAAAACCTCAAATCAAGCTTCAAAGCATCTCCATGTCTACAAATGTGCCCTATGTCATCCCCATGGGTGCCAAGTAGACAACATGGTGCTCTCTCTCTCCAGCATTGGGGCTCCATTTGGTGCAGGAAGCCCTCCTCAATCATCTTGGGAGACGACCATCCTCATTTGGGCCCTACATCAAGGCATGCCCATCAAATAGTGTCAAGGCCAGCCTGAGGCATGCTAGGTCCACGAGTACATCATCAATAATCCTCCATGGTAAGCAAGAGAAGCTTAATGTTCTAGCGTCTAGGGGTGCTCTGGGGTATCCATCAACTACTCAGGTCATCAAAACTTAACCTTTTTCTGTTAATTATATTTTTGTAATTCTAATTAATTCTAATTTCCTTAATAATTCTAGTATGCAAGTGGTAGCTTATTAATTCTATTTTCCTTAACTTTATTACTTGCTTGTGAACTTAGTTAGTCTTCCTATGCTTTTTACTTAGATATTTTCATTAAAAAAAAATCAAGAACAGAAATAGAAACAATAGAGGACACAAATATTAGGCTCTCAGCCAGGGCAAAACCCCTCCAAGGGGAAAACCCGGAAAACTCTTCTCTTCATTTAGAATTTGCTTCAAATGAGATACAAAGACCTAATCCCTAGACCAAGTCCTTCTCCAAGTACCAAGTCAACCCTCCAACAAGTATTTCCCTAATTCTGCACCAACCAACTTCAACCTGCAACTTTGACCTCCCAACTTCACTACTACAACTTTGAATCTGCAATTTCGGCCTTGCAGCTTTTCTAGACACCCTAATCCTTCTTTCTCCTGAGACCTTCCTAGAGCAAGACAACTCCTCCCAAGGTCAACGAGATCAAGGTGGGGTATTCTTTCCTCCAGCTACAAGTTACAACACTTCGTCCTCCTACAACTCGGACATGCAACTTTGGCCTCTTCCTGCAACACCAAAAACCCTAGAATTTTGCATGTGTGAGAGAGATAGAGCCCAAAACAATATTTTTCATCCTTTCTTCTCCTAGACCTTCACTCTTCCTTTTTCCAACTTCCCAGCTATAGATCAAATTCTTTCTTGAGAGATTGAACTTCTTAGTGAGAGAATGCTAAATGAGGTCGAACTGCTCCTTTATATAGCCTTTCCAAGTGGTCTAATTTTGTCCTTTAGGCCGACTTGTACTTTTGGAGTTTCTAGGACCTTCTAGACTAAAAAATAATTCTTTTTACAATTACATTTTTCCCAGAAGCATCTTATAAACATGATGTTGAATCCTTTGACTCATGACAATAAATCTTAAGACCTAACAAACCCTAGAAGCATGAAGAACATGCTTTTACCTAGAAGACCATCAATAAAGAGCATGAAACCCATGCTTTAATAATAGTAATAAATTTTTCTTTTCTTCTCTTGTTTGTTACATAAGATACATATTGCAACAATTATGAAGACCGAAACTAGTTACATTTTCAACACTCCCTCTTAAATAGGGAGGTATTCGTAATTGTACAACCAATACAACATCATTCTCAAACAGAAGAGTACTCATAAGAAGAGTCGGATTGATAAACCATATTGTAGGCATCATTATTATGACCACCATTGTCTCTAAGGCCTAACTAGACAAGCTCTACTTTATTCAAAAGCAATATGCTGGGAGGTTTTATGTGTGATACTGCACTACCTCTACAACACAAATACCCCATCCAGATGTTCACAAGGCATGCCCTTTTAGGACTCTTCTTATCTTGGACCTCCACTCCTGAGTCCTCAAAGAATATCAGTCCTCCTTGATCACTCTCCTCTTGAATGTTTGTCCCATTCTAAAAGAGTTTCGATAACTTTCCTTTCTTGGATGTTATATCCTCGAGGAAACCACAGATGCTTATCCAATCCAGTGTTTTAAGATTCGGCCGGCTCAAAACCGATTCGGCCGAGTTGGTCCGAGTCAAGGGCCTCACTGGGCCGACTCGGCCAGTGAACCGGTTGGGTTGGATGATAGTGGCCCATGAATTTAAAAACAACGATTTTTTTTTTTGCTTTTGGGGGACTCCAAGGTTTTCAGGATGATACTTTAATGGTTTTTTGTCCCTAAATAAGTTTATCTCGCTTGATCTTGAGAGGTTTATTTAAGTGGTATCACATATGTAGTAGAGATTCCTTAAGGGATAGCTTCATTCTTCTTCAAAACCTTCCAATAGGTTCTTTTCCCCTTTCTTAAAGCAAACCTAACTTTGTGACCCCAACCTTGGCCCTCCAAAGATGAGCATCAAGCCTTGAGTTGATTCCACGTGATGCTACACTCCTTGATGAGCCTCCAAATGTTAAAACACTAAACTTAAAAGCTTGGACATTGGACTATTTGATGATATACCCAAATGGACTGAAGATGCCCCCTGGCTGGCCTTGACCCTATTTTGGTGGATGGTGCCTTCTTCCAAAGCACAGATGAGGATGGTTATCATTGAGATGACTTAGGAGGGTTAGCACATCCCTCTTTGATGCCAATGCTTACCCTTAGGGGTGCCATGTCACTCACATGCTTGAAAAGGGTGACATAGGGTCTCTCCAGATGACATCATGGTGGAGGATGCACCTTTTGAAGATGTACACATGCACTTTGGGACTTTCTTGGAGTGAGGAACACTCTTGGACCCTTGTATTAGTTCCTTGATGACTTACAATCTATTTTGGAGGATAATGCCATTTCTAGCCTCCTTAGTTATGTGTTTTTGTTTTGATCTCTATATCATCATCATGTATGTATTGGATAGTGCATTGGGTGCCATTTTGATATAATGGATATATTCACGAGCCTACTTTGATCATATGTTGTCTTCTATATATATTCTAATGTTGTGTGGTTGGAAACACGAATGAAAATCTTTATAATTATGTTTTTTTATAAAAAAAATAAATATTTGATGTATTTTTTACAATGACCGAATCATTGAAATCAAGCCGACCGAGTTGATACCGAGTCGGAGTCAGATTCGGAGTTGACCCTCGGCCGAGTCAGAGTCGGAGTCGAAGTTTTAAAACATTGATCCAATCCTCAATCATTCTTTCTTCATCACCTGAAGAAGAGAATGTATATGTGTGATGTCCAACATCACTCCCTTTCAACTAGAGAGGACATCCCTATTCTCTCTTTTGATTAGAGAATAGATTCTTGCTCCTTTTTAAGGAGACTCCTTTGCTCCTTCTTAAAACCAGAGGAGATTCCTGTCTTCCTTTTAAATTGGGAAGTCACCACCACAAGTCTTATAGCTTGTCTTTATGAGAGTATCAGCTACTTGTTCTTCATAGCTACATGGCTTCCCCTTTCTTCCGCATCTCTTGCATCGAGCTTGTTTTCTTTCAAGGTATCATGGAGCCACCTTCTCTCTTCAATCTTGTGATAGGATTCAAGTCATCTTTTTTGCTCATCACTTTCATCTTCAACATTATTGATATTGAGCCTTTCCGATCTTTAGACTGATTAGGGATTCCTCATGAAACTGATCTTCCTAGTTGAACATCAAGTCATCTTTGTGCACTGCTACCTTCCAAGATGAACATAACTTGATTTCATGGTTTCCAAGTACCAAATATTGAGCTCCCCTCAATACTCTTCATCCATATGGTTGGAACTTGCCTCAACAGCCATCATGTATTCCTGCAACATCTTTTCTAGGTAGCAAAAATAATGTCAACCAGATAACCAAACCATAAACAAATTGGACTTAATTTACCATGATGACCTTCTCATTTATGTATCAACATCCTTGTCGATCATCTCCACTTGAAACTTCCTTCATGCATAAGAGTGCCCAAGGATTGAACTTGATTACCAAGTTGGAACTTATATTTCAGAGATTATATTGGATGTTAATAAATGTTGAATATTCTAGAGAAAGTCTTAATTCGTTATTCATCTTAAAGTAAGTCAAATCATATTCTTTTCAAGTATCATATATCCATACACTTAAGCATATTTATGACCAACCTTCTTTTCTCAAGATTCGATACATATGAATCTTATCCAAAGTTTACTTTCAACATACAATCTTATGGTTTCATCCAATCTTCTAGCTATATGTCCTAAAGTGAGCCTACTGTGGAAATTCCTAAACCGGAATCCTTACTGCAGCAACTGATGATATTTCTCCTATTTGTTAGATTTACATGAACAAGTTAGTTTCCTATGGCAAACATTGAAATACATACACTGTGTAATATTCCTAATTAGCCATGGCTAATTGGAATATTCGATTTTGTTCAGTTTTTGCCTTCTATAGTTATTTGTAAATAAAAAAGTGAGGATGGGGGACATAACTCACTTTTAGAATAAAAAGTCACTTCATGTAGCACAACATTGTGACTTAAAGGGGAGCCAAGTGGGCCAAAGGGGGACGCAGAAATGGAGCCCACGCAGACACATGGAGAGACTGCACAGGAAGGAAGGAACACGTGGCAAGAGGGAAACCACGCAGGAAGAGGTGAGCCTTAGGATTGAGAGAGGCGAAGGTTATAAAAGAGAGAGCAGCCCCCTCATTTGGATCATTCAATTATGTGTATTTTTAGCTAGTCGTTTCAACTTCTGAGCACGCTGGCTGTTTAGCTAGTCTGCAGCACTGTTTAGAGCATTCAGTGTCTCCGTTCGGAGATCTCACCCTTAGCCCCGCGGGACTTCGAGTGCCTGCTCGGGCAAGGTATTTCCATTGGCATTTCAGCAATAGTTTTATCGGCATTTCAGCCGCAGTTTCATCAGCGTTTTGGAGGACTGCGCAGCACTGAGAGAGGGATGTAGTTCTTTCTGGCAGTAGTGTTGGATTGGGGTTTTTGTAGGAGGATTTATGCTGGGTGATTGAGCAAGGGACCAGCCCTTGCCTATTGGAGGAATTTTGGCAGAGTTACAGGCAGAGTTTAGAGGGGTTTCCTTCAGTGGCAGCGCAGAGCTTTGAGGAACTGCGCAGAACCCCAAGGGGGTGATTTTCGGGGGTCGGCTATTCCAGGAGAGCTTTCTGGGTTTCTTGAGTAGAGCCCGACTCTAGAGTTTCAGCATTTTTTCAGGAGGGGAGTAGCCCCAAATCATCATTTGTTTTCTAGCAGCAGTAGCAGCACGGCAATTCTCCAGCAGCATCCACGCAGTTTTGAGAAAGGCCATTCTTTGCTATTCTGAGTGTATTTCTTCACTTGCCTTGTGCAAGTCAAGGTGCCATCTTTCTGATCACCTCCTGTACTCATTTTATTGCTCTGTATAATAAAATGGCTTAGCATTTCTCGCTGCATTTCTTGAGTATCTGCTTATATTTCCTGTTTACACTATTATATGTTGTACCACTGCTATTTTGTCATTTTGAGCTTCCTAGTTATTATATCAATTGCACGTATTTGGTTAGAGTTTTGTTGGGGTTTGAGGAATATTCCGGGTTAGGGATATTACAGTGGTATCAGAGCATAGATCTGGCTCAGCCTGTGGAGCTAGCAATTTATGAGATCGAGGGAAAAACCCTACATTTGTTACAGAGGTAGGAGATACAGAGACACTGGACGTAGGTTGGAGAATACCTACGGAGAGGGAGACTATGTTCCAATGGTGGACGCAGAACACGAGGAGCTGGTGGTTGACGCAGAACAAAAAGAGTCGGTGGTGGACGCAGAGCAGATGGCAGACGAGGACGGGAAAAGATTTGCGAATATGCTCCTCAAATCAGTGCAGGATCTGTCAAGGCAGATTGAGGTGATGGGGCAGAGATTCACAGCAATAGAGGCTAGACAGCGTGAGAGCCCACGGGTTTCTCAGATTGGTGAGGGATCGGGTGCATCCCATCATTTGCCAGAGCAGCGTGATACTGCGCAGCAGGTGGCCTCGCATGTCCCTACACGCTCTACCATACCCACGTTCTTAGGAGCAGACACGGGGATCGAAGCCCAGCGGAGGCAGAGCCCGACCATACGGGCGATTATTTTGCAAAGTACCAGGCCTATGGGCAGGAGTTCAGGGATGCTCTCTCATTCAGAGAATTTGTTCAGTTCCAGCGGGATAGTAGGCCCCGCGATCATCACAGAGGAAACCGGCATTACCATGATGGTGACACCCACCGTGCAGCGAGTAGATTCCACTTGCCTACGTTTGATGGTTCATCAAACAGTTCGGCGAAGTCTTGGGTGGAGAAGCTGGACATTTATTTCCAGCTTAACCAGATGTCAGAGGCAGAGGCCATCAAGGTGGCAACATTGCATTTCGATGGCGAGGCCCAAGATTGGTGGTTTCACGTGATGGTTACACTTGGGCACTCTACAGTGACGACATATACGGAGTTTACCAGGAGATTGATGGAACGATATGATTGGAGGGATCCAGAGCAGCATTTTGTTGAGCTGACAAGGCTCAAACAGACAGGGAGCCCAGAGACCTACATTGCAGATTTCTTGAGGGCCTCCATGACGGTGCCAGACCTATCCACGACACGGAGGGTCTATATGTATGTTGAGGGGTTAGCAGAGCCACTTCGGGGTCTAGTCCGATCCACTAGACCAGCCATGCTCCAGGACGCTATCAGTAGGACCCAGGACTTACAGGATGTCTTACGCAAGACCTGGACACCTTACCCCCAAAGACAACCTTTTCAGTCTAAGGGGAAGGATGTGAGGATTCCACCTCCAAAGGGGAATCTAGGACAAGTACAGATCGAGGACGATGTCAAGAGGGAGCTGAAGAAGAAGTGCTTCACATGTCAGGAGCCATGGGCACCAGGACATAGATGTGTTGCTGGTAAAGCAGACTTTATTGAGGTCTTCTCCGAGAGCAGTGGAGAAGAGGATGACGAGGATGATGTGGAGGCAGGAGATAGTCATGCCATACAGGGACCTTTGCCACCTCCACCACCAGCAGCAGGTGGTGCATCTTTTGCACCTACAGGAGGGGCCCTTGCAGCATTGCGAGGAGTTCCCAAGTATCTGACACTACGCGTACGAGGGACAGTACGTGGCCAGCGGGTATCAGTTTTGGTTGACAGTGGGGCAACCCACAACTTCATCGATGCACAAATGGTTGAGCGGAGAGGTATTCAGACAGAAAGCTTCGATGGGTTTTCAGTCTTAGTCCCAGGAGATCAGACCATGACGTGTGCTCGTTATGTTCCAGAGCTTTCAGTGACGATGGGCACCTACATATTGACTGACCACTTTTTCGTGGTCGATATCTCGGACACCAACATGATACTGGGTGTTCAGTGGTTTATCACTCTAGGGAAGGTCATGACGGATTGGAAGACCCTAGAGATGGAGTGGGATGATGAGAAGACAGGGAGGCATGAGAAGATACAGGGACAACACACATATCCACCTCAGACTGTGTCGGCTCATCGGATGGAGGCAATCTTCCGGAAGGGAGACATAGAGTGGGCAGTGGAGCTGTGTGCATCGAAGGCAAGGACTACAGGGCAGACAGTACATCCAAAGATACAGTCCATCCTTGATCGGTATGCCATAGTGTTTGGGGAGATTCCACCAGGACAGCCATCGGATCGAGGGTTTGAGCACACCATCGAGCTTGAGCAGGGCATACAGGCAGTGATCACTACCCCCTATAGGCACCCCAAGGCCTATCGGGATGAAATTGAGCAGGCTATCCAGGAGTTGCTGGCTCTTGGGCACATTCGACCGAGCACGAGTCCTTTTGCTTCTTCTGTGGTGTTGGTGAAGAAGGACGGCACATTGAGGATGTGCATTGACTTCAAGGCCCTGAACAAGAAAACCTTGAAGAACAGGTACCCCATACCTAGGATCGATGAGTTGATGGACGAGTTGAGGGGAGCATGATTCTTCCCAAAGATTTATTTGAGATCTGGGTACCATCAGATTCGCGTGAGGGAGCAGCACATTCCCAAGACCGCCTTCAGTGTCACTATGGGCACTTTGAGTTCTTGGTGATGCCTTTTGGGCTAACCAACACCCCCACTACATTTCAATCCTACATGAATCACATCTTCAAGTAGTCACTTGAGGAAGTTTGTGTTGGTATTCTTTGATGACATTCTCATTTACAGCAGGACTTGGGAGGAGCATCTCCAACACATTGAGACGGTATTGCGTATCTTGCAGGAGTAGCAGTTCTATGCCAAACTCTCCAAGTGCGAGTTTGGGTTGACGAAGATGTTGTATCTGGGACACATCATAGGAATGGACAGAGTGAGAGTCCATGAGGAGAAGATCAGGGCCATCAGAGAATGGCCAGAGCCGAGAAATGTGACGGAACTTCAAGGATTCATTGGCATCTGTACTTACTACCGGAAGTTCGTCAAAGGTTTCTCGTAGCTTGCTGCACCCCTGATAGATTTGACGAGGAAGGGGGCATTCAGTTGGTCGAATACAGCGTAGTGAGCCTTTGACAGGCTCAAGGAGGTTATGAGCAATTGCCTAGTGCTTACGTTGCCAGATTTTACGCAACCATTTGTTTTGGAGTGTGATGCGTCGGGAGAGGGGATCGGCGCAGTGTTGATGCAGGGAGGTCACCCTATAGCCTTTGAGAGCCAAAAGCTCCTTCCGCACGAGAGGTTGTATTCTATATACGACAAGGAGATGTTGGCCATCATGCATGCATTGGCTAAGTACTAGCAGTATTTGGTGGGTAACAGGTTCAGGGTGAGGACTGATCACAACAGCCTCAAGTTCTTTTTGGAGCAGAAGCAGCTACAAGAGAGGCAGCAGAAGTGGATCAGCAAGATCCAAGCATATGACTTTGACATTGAGTATGTCAAGGGTAAGATCAATGTGATAGCAGATGCCCTTTCACGTAGACCAGCCACGTTGTCTCTTATGAGCTTGGACACAGATTGGAGGGCTCAACTCTTAGTAGAGTACTCCAAGGACAGGTTTGCATGTGAGGTTCTGGATGGGCAGGTGGCAGATGACAGGTACAGGGTGGTCGATGAGATCATCTATTACAAGGACCAGATCTTCTTAACTGAGGGGTCTCAGCTCAAGAAAAAGATACTCCAGGCATCACATGATTCACCATTGGCAGGACATCAGGGGTTTACCAAAACCTACAAGGCCATTAGATAGAGGTTCTCATGGAAGGGCCTCAAGGAGGACGTACTCCAGCACATTCGGGAGTGCGATGTTTGCCAGAGGAACAAGGGAGAGATGAGCCATCCCGCAGGATTATTGCAGCCTCTTCCCATTCCGGAGGGGAAATGGGAGAGTATTTCGATGGACTTCATCACAGGGTTGCCCATGGTACAAGGCAAGGATTGTATCTTTGTCGTCGTTGATCAACTGACGAAGTACGCACACTTTTTTGCCATATCCGCACACTATACAGCAGCACAGGTGATCGAGTTGTTCTTCAGAGAGATCTTCAGGCTACATGGTCTTCCTAAGACCATCGTCAATGATAGGGACAGCCGTTTCATGGGCGGGTTTTGGCAAGAGCTTTTCCAGTTGGTGGGGACGGAGTTGACACCAAGTACCAGTTATCACCCCCAGACAAATGAGCAGACAGAGATAGTTAACAAGTGGCTAGAGGGCTACTTGCGTAACTATGTCAGTGGGCAGCAGCGAGCATGGTTGAGGTGGCTGCATCTAGGGGAGTACTGTTACATCACATGTCCATCGGTATGTCACCATTCTATGCCTTATATGGGTATCATCCTTTATCTTTTGCTGATGTGATGTTTGGTGATAGCAAGGCTCCTAGAGCCAAGATTTGGATCCAAGAGAGTCAAGATATTCTTCAAGCTCTCAAGGATAACATGGCTACAACGCAGAACCAGCAGAAGTTGTATGCTAACAGGGGTCGGGTGGAGAGACAGTTGGAGGTGGGGCACATGGTCTATCTATAATTACAGCCATATCGACAGTCATCACTGAAGCAGAAGAGGGCTGAGAAGCTCAAGCCCCGCTTTTATGGGCCATACAGGGTGATACGCAAGATTGGACAGGTTGAATATGAGTTGGAGTTGCCCCAAGGCAGCAAGATTCATAACGTTTTTCATGTATCATGCCTGAAAAAGGCATTGGGGCAGCAGGTGACAGTGACAGATGAGCTACCACCCATGGATGACGAGGGGCATTTGCTATTGCAGCCGGAGGCTATCATTGACACCAGGGAGAGGCAGCTGTGGAGCAAAACGGACCGAGAATTCTTAGTGAGGTGGAAGAATTTGCCGGATGAGGATGCCACTTGGGAGAGTGAGAAGATCTTGCAGCATCCATCACTTCAGTTGCTTGAGGACAAGCAACATTTTGTCGGGGGAGACCGTAATATTCCTAATTAGCCATGGCTAATTGGAATATTCGATTTTGTTCAGTTTTTGCCTTCTATAGTTATTTGTAAATAAAAAAGTGAGGACGAGGGACATAACTCACTTTTAGAATAAAAAGTCACTTCTTAGTAGCACAACGTTGTGACTTAAAGGGGAGCCAAGCGGGCCAAAGGGGGACGCAGAAATGAAGCCCACGCAGACACATGGAGAGACTACGCAGTAGGGAAGGAACACGTGGCAAGGGGGGAACCACGCAAGAAGAGGTGAGCCTTGGGATTGAGAGAGGCGAAGGTTATAAAAGAGAGAAGGATCATTCAGTTATGTGCATTTTGAGCTAGTCGTTTCGACTTCTGAGCATGCTGGCTGTTTAGCTAGTCTGCAACACTGTTTAGTGCATTGAGTGTCTTCGTTCGGAGATCTCACACTTAGCCCCAGGGGACTTCGAGTGCCTGCTCGGGCAAGGTATTTCCATTGGCATTTCAGCAGTAGTTTTATCAGCATTTAAACAGCAGTTTCATCAGCGTTTTGGAGGATTGCGCAGCACTGAGAGAGGGACGTAGTTCTTTCTGGCAATAGTGTTGGACTGGGATTTTTGCAAGTGGATTTACGCTGGGTGATTGAGCAGGGGACCAGCCCTTGCCTATTGGAGGATTTTTGACAGAGTCACAGGCAGAGTTTCAGGCAGATTTTAGAGGGGTTTCCTTCAGTGGCAGCGCAAAGCTTTGAGGAACTGCGTAAAACCCCAAGGGGGTGATTTTCGGGGGTCTGCTATTCCAGGAGAGCTTTCTAGGTTTTTCTGGGATTCTTAAGTAGAGCCCGACTCCAGAGTTTCAGCGTTTTCCAAGGGGAGCAGCCCCAAATCATCATTTGTTTTCTAGCAGCGGCAGCAGCACGGTAGTTCTCCAGCAGCATCCACGCAGTTCTGAGAAAGGCCATTCTTTGTTATTCTGAGTGTATTTTTTCACTTACCTTGTGCAAGTCGAGGTGCCATCTTTCTTATCACCTCCTGTACTCATTTTATTGCTGAGTATAATAAAATGGCTGAGCATTTCTCACTGCATTTCTTGAGTATCTGCTTATATTTCCTGTTTACACTATTATATGTTGTACCACTGTTATTTTGTCATTTTGAGCTTCCTAGTTATTATATCATTTGCACGTATTTGGTTGGAGTTTTGTTGGGGTTTGAGGAATATTCCAAGTTAGGGATATTACACAATGCAGCCTACACCATTTAAAATAATATGCCGAAACAAGAAACTGAACAATAGAGAGATACAACACAAATGACAGTTGTTTTTGGACAAACGTCCCCGGAAAAAACCGGTGCAGCAAGTCTGAGGGTTTTAATTTTTTATTATTAAGCAGAAGTTATTTCTTAATAAAACCTCTAGATGCCTTACTGGCAATCCTGTAGAGAGAATATCACTCGACAGAAGAAATTAGTGAGATTACCTCACTCTACACTGCAAGTCTCGGTTGATTTGGCAGCTGAACCAACAAGTCCCCTGCTACTTCTGCGTCGCTCCTACGCAGTCAATGCGTGGGCCTATGTCACAGCCTCTAAGGCCCCGCGTCACCTCTTGCTGGATCAATTTGCTCTCAGGAGCTGACTCTAGCCCTCCTAGCTCAGAACGTCAAACCCCCAGCGAATCTCAGACTTATGCATGAAGGCTCTGCGCTGCTCTGCGTGAGCTCTTCCTGGCCCTGCGTCACCCTTTCTGGGCACTGCGTTGCCTCCTCTGCGTGTCTCTCTGCCACTCTGTTGAGTATTCTTGGCTCTAGAGAAGATACTCTAGCCAAAACTCTCTCTGCCCCTCTCTGCATGATCACTACGAAATTACTACGTTGCCTCTAGCTTCAAAAATTCGATCTGACTGATCAACTCTTTGTGTGTCTTCCAAATGACCCTCAAGCCTCCTTAAATAATCTTCGCGTTGACATTCAATGACCCAGATTAAAAGCTAATCAATGGCTAAGATCATTTCTGCTTGATCTTCGTCTTCTTCTAGAAGTTACACCCACAGTTAGATTAATACCCATTAATTATTTTAATTTCCTAAGTTTAGACTTGGGGTCCCATTAAAAATAATTAATTATTTTAATAAACTGTCTCCGGGTGGAATTTCCCAAAACGATTTTTGGGTATTGTGGAATACATGTGTCCAAGCCTCCCTGCAAAATTTGAGACTTAGAGCACATCCGATGCTACCAGAAATCACACCTACAACCAGATCCATTACATTCCTTCATCCCTTCAACAGTATTGTTTCCATATTACATGGAATGTATACTATCCTTGTCATGATGCCTTTTCCAAGGACCTTTCAAAACGATGGTCCTTCCAAGATCATAATGATCCACTTAGGCAATATGACAACCTATAACATAATGTTAGATAATGCTTGGATGAATATTATGCAAAGTCTATGTATTTATCTAGATAATTTCTATAAAGCAACTTAATCATGCAAACTCTATATATGCTACTATCATATGCTTTCTCTATGATGCTTATGCAAAAAAAACTATCCTGGTGGAAAGATTAATCCTTATAAAGAACCTGACAGATAGTGAGCCTTCTTCAATAGTAAAGATCCTTCACTTCTTCCTTCATCGCCTTCTTCTGAGGTTCTCCCATTGCTTCGGCTACATGAGCTTCACTCCTTTCCTTTCTCTTGTTGTTTTATTGGTTTGGACAATCCCTCTTAAAGTGTCCAAACTCATTGAACCTTGGACATATCATTCTTCTTGGACTTTCCAAACTTTCCCTTCTTCAGCTTCTTGACTCGGGCTAGAAAGGCTTGAGACTACTCATCTAATCCAATGTCATCCTTTACCTTGACCCTTGATTCTTCTAATATGCATTAAGCCCACAACTCATCAAAAGGAGTTGAATCTTTCTTGGAGTAGATACTTGTTGCAAAGCTACTCCATTCTGGTGGCAATTCATTCAGTAAACAGATGGTCACTTTTGAATCAAAAATTGATTCCCCAAGTCCTTGCAAATGTTCTCTTAGCTAAGAGACTTTCATAAGAAAGAATGCCATGTCCTCATCCTTTAATTTCTTCATTCTATATAACTTATTCCGCAAAGACCTATTTTGTTCTGATGTACTTACAAAGTACAAGTTCACTAGCTTGTCATACATAGCCTTGGAAGTTTTCAAGTTTGCAACAAATGCAACAGGAGAATATTTAATGGGTTCAACTATGATCCTTTGTGCCCTAACTCCCCCTTTCTTGTACTTTGCTAGTTCTTGTGTCTTGTCTTTGCTAGGTTCAGTAATTTCCCTAGTAACATACTCAATTACTTCTTGTTTTGTGAGTATCAAGTCAACCATTTTCTTCCATGCTAGATAGTTTGATGCTCCAACGAGCTTATTGCTTTCCTTGTTGAGAGAACCCATATGACTTATAGATTCAGATATTGGGTAATAATATGATACTTACTTGATAACCAAGATGTCTCCAACCTTCTTGATGCTTGATCTTTGAAAAGACTTCCTTGAAAGATGTTCCTAGGATTCCTCCAACAACAGCTTCCAAGAGTGATAATATTCTTTGATGCTTATTTTAAAGAGGTCTATCAATGAACAGTTAATTAGATCTCTTCAAGAGATGACTCTTCTTGAAGTCTTCTTTAGGCCTTCCTTGAGAGCTTCCTTTTTTCTTCCCCTTGACAAGTAAATTCTTCTAGTGCCCTTTCAATTGCTTTCCTTGGTCACCTTAGCTCTGATTTCATGTTGGAAAATGCAAAGTTGCAGCTTATTAGTTGTATTTTCCTTAACCTTAATACTTTCTTGTGAACTTAATTAGTCTTCTTGTGTTCTTTACTTAGATCTTTCTACCAAACAAATATCAAGAACAAATATAGCAACAATAGAGGACACATATATTAGGCTCTCAGCCAAGGAAGAAGCCCTCCAAGTAGAAAACCTGAAAAACTTATATTTTCTTATAGAATCTGCTCCAAATGAGATACAAAGACTCAATCCCTAGACCAAGTCCTTCACCATGTACCAAGTCAGCCCTCGAACAAGTCTTTCCCTGATTCTGCACCAACTATCTTCAACCTGCAACTTCGACCTTCTAGCTTCACTACTGCAGCTCGTACTTTAACTTTGAATCTGCAATTTCAGCCTTGCAGCTTTTCTAGAAACCCTAGTTCTGCTTCTCCTTGAGACCTTCGTAGAGCAAGACAGCTCCTCCCAATGTCAACGAGGTCAAGGTGGGGTATTCTTTCCTCAGACCTCCAGCTACAAGATATTGTACTTCTTCCTCCTGCAACTTCGGCCTCTTCCTGCAACACCAGAAACCCTAGAATTTCGCACGTGTGAGAGAGATAGAGCCCAAAACATGATTTTTCATCCTTCCTCCTCCTAGACCTTCGCTCTTCCTTTTTCTAGCTTCCTAGCTACATATCGAATTCTTCCTTGAGAGATCGAACTTCTTGGTGAGTGAATGCTAAATGAGGTTGAACTGCTCCTTTATATAGTCTTTCCAGGGGGTCAAATTCCATCCTTTAGGCCAACTTGTAACTGCTAGGGCCGAGTGGTACTTTTGGAGTTCCTAGGACCTTTTAGACTCAGAAATAATTATTTTTACAATTACATTTTGCTCAAAAGGGTTTTATAAACATGATGTTGACTCCTTTGACTCATGACAATAAATCCTAAAACCTAGCAAACCCTAGAAGCGTGAAGAATATGTTTTTCCTAGAAGACCATCAATAAAGAGCATGAAACCCATGCTTTAATAATAATAACTTTTTCTTTTCTTCTCTTGTTTGTTACATAGGATACATATTGAAATGAGTACAATAACAATTATGAAGACCGAAACTAGTTACATTTTCAACACTTTTTTCTTGGACATGTATAATACAACATAAGTTACATTTTGTCAAAATATATTGTTCGTGCACATTTCAAATTTACAGAAACCGCATAAGCACACTTGCAGTCTTTTAAATACCCTTAAGAACAACATTCACTTCTAAGGATACTCAAGATCTGAGTTTTGCTGCAAACAAAATATCGTCGCAACACCAATGTTCTTCAGTCTGTCAACATCTGCAGGGCTCTATGTTTCAATGAATCCAACAAAAATCAGTTCATATTTTAAGCAAATAAAGTTATTTTCTCTGCACAATAAAAAATGATGAAGGTGACATATACCTGAAGGCAGGAACCCACAATAAGGTCTGGAAGAACAAAGTTATAGTTCATACCCAATTCATGTCTGTATGTCAATACTGAGAAAAGGAAAATCACAATTTAGAGAGTATACAAAGTACACTTGATTGAAATCCAGACGAGTTAAACAATGCTTTTAGTTGACATTGGCACTTTATCTAAATTCATAGCATCGAAATACAAGGAGAAAGACAACTTAGTAGTGCTATACAAAATGCATAATTACAATCTGTGTTTGTTTCATACAAACTGCTATCTAAAAAATTATACGAAAGCTAAAATATTGAATAATACTATAGACTCAACCTACCAGCTCCCATAGCTTCGGTCATATTAGAACTATAGACCTCAGATTTCTCCTTTTCAGCTTCATCAAGGTTGCTTGTTTCCACATTGGTACTGGAAGAGGCCTGAATGAGAGCACCATCCATTGTTTGAACATTTAATGTAGAATCAAAAGGACTTGTCTTTATGCTCTATCAAAGCACACAAGGTATCTAATGCCACATTTCAAAAAGAAGAAACTTAATTGCAAGAATTAGGTGCAAAACCATTGTCAATCATATTGTTTTCGGAGATTTATTGTAAACTCCGAAGGTAGGAAGGAAAATGCAAGTACTTTAACAAACAGAAAAATGATTGCTTCAGGAACTAGTTTGCTTACATTAATACAAGATCATTCAATGAAAACAACAACAGTAATTTCAGATGCTTGTCAACAAATAAACATTTTTTAGAAAAAAACTCATGTTTCATACATTCTTTGCTTGATTAGGGCTTTCATTTTCCATTTCTAGTCAATGATTGTGAAACATGAACCTGGCGAAAGATTCCAGCAGCTTTCTGAACTATAAAGGTTGTTTTCAATTTCCTGACCTCACCCACTATTAACTACAGCAATTTCACATCTGCTTTATGAATTTCCAACTAGTGTATCCTGTTATATTGAAGATGCTTGCTTATTTCCAATGTTTTGATTTGAAAGATAGTTTCGCAATGATTTCAATCTTCTAGTGGAATTGTGTGTTTGTTATCTCTATTTCTCAATTCCATAGGTAAAGATTCTCATTACAACGTTCGAATAGGCTGTAGTTTCTTGTTTTATCTTATACGTGTGATAATTTTCTATAACTTTTAACTTTTAAGCATACATTGGCATATTTTCCCCTATGTTCTAAAATTGTGGCATATTATAGGGCAGTTTTTCAGCAACACATTTGTCTACCCTAAGTCCAGTACCTAAGATGTAGATTAAGAATCCTGCATTTAAAGTCATTGGCATCATCCAAATCTTCTTCCAGATGTGATAAAGACAGAAAATCATAATGCAATGCCCAGCCATGTCAGTGTTGAAGAGATGGAATTGGTTGCCCATGAACCACAGGTAAATAGAATACAAGGATGAGAAGACTACAAAAGTAGATATTGATGAATATATGTGAATATAATTTGATAGATCAACTGAAGAAGCGTAGTCGATAAGATACTTTTATTAATGTCTAACAAGTGACCAAAATATTATGTCAATGGAACTGAAGAGTACAACTAGTATGAATACAATGTGGGAGTGCAACCGCATCTCCTAGAAAATGCTGAAAATAATACAAAGAAAGAAAGATACATAAGAATATCATCAGAATATATTTATAATGTAATGTCCGTTTTTGAGAATAGAGGAAAATGAAAATTAACTTAATTAGTTAATGTCATCTTAAAGTTGATAGGGAGTAATTACATTAAAAATGGGATCATAAGTGATTTTGAATTTTTATTTAATTAAGAAATAAAACTCATAAAAAGTCACTTTATTATTAAAAGGTGACCCATGGTATTTCACCCATGGTATTTGGAGGAGAAAAATTATAAAAGGGAAGATGAGAGTTTATTTGGGGTGTGACTGAGTATTTGATATTTTGATAATTGTTCCAATAGCAAAATCTCCCCCTTTGTCATTGATGGCAACACGCGTACTCCTCCTACGAGTACAACTCCCCCTGACATCATGCTTCACCTTCTTCTCGAGATTTCAATCTCCTCAAGTTTTTCTCTCCCCCTTTGACATCAATGGCAAAGGGTTACTCCCCTTGAGAATTTACTTGCTTCATGTAGACCTGTTATCTACCTATGCTCCCTCTGATGAGAAACCTTCTTGTAATAGTTTGTCAATGACGATCCCTGTGGACCTGTGTCTTCCCTTGAAGAGAAGCCTTCCTTTGTGAACCTATAATCCTTCAACTATTCTGCTCCCCCTGAACCTGTTAAACTATTTGCTATCAATCGTAAACTTGTGCCATATATTGTTGCATAGACAAACTTCAAGGAGTCAACGAACTGGATTGATCAAAATAGTGATTCACCTAATGAGCCATCTTGACTTGATTCCTCACAACATGTTACAAATCCTAAAAGCATGACTATCAAGGCTTTCTTGTCTTTCTGCACTTCTTGTTGATCCTGTACCTGTTCTTCTTGTATTTGTTCATCTTGTATATGTTTCATTTTCCAAACCTTCTTATTCTCATCATGATATTCATGATTGATTCCATTTTGTTCCTGCAGTGACAAGCTATGTGTCCATAATTGTGACACTTGTAACATTCCATATTTGGATGGTACCTGCATTCTTCAGCTATGTGTCCATGATTATGACATTTAAAGCATTCAATGTCATCCATAGAAGATGCCATCTGGTATCTTTCTCGAGAACCTGCAAACTTGCTTCTAGGGTTTTGCAAATAATATTTGTACCTGCCAAAAGCTTCACAATCCCTAGCCATATGGCCATAGTTAGGGCATAAAAAACAATAACCATTAAATAAATGTACGACCTAAATGGTTCATTTGGATGCGATGGTCCTTGATAGTTGTACCTATCAACAACTTTACAATCCTTGGCCATATGTCCATAATTAGCACATGAAAAACATTAACCATTAAATAAATGAACATATTTGGAAGATTTTTCATTTTTTGGAGGCGGTGTTGTAGTATGTTGTTGTCCTTTGTTCTTAACTGCTTTGGTCTTATTCTTTGGAGTTGCAACATTCTTCTTTGGCTTTTCACTTTGATCAACTTCCTTCTTAGAATCATCTTGCAAAGATGTGGAGTTTGTACCTTCATCAACTGGGGCTTTACCAACTTTAATTGCCTTCATTTTTGCTTCTTCATCTGTCTTATCTTGTAAGTGTTATTTTTGCGATCCCTTGAGTTTGTTGATCTCATCACGAGTTGCGTCAAGTTCTCCTTACTTTTGAGCAAGGTCTTCCTGAAATCTATCCTTCAACAATTTCCTTCTTTCTTTTGTTTCTTCAACTTGTAGCTTGATAAGAGAGGCCTTTTAAACTTCTCTGTTGAGTACCTGTATTTGTTCCTTTTGCTTCTCAATCCCAATCCTGAGTCTGCTTAGTTTAGTTGAAGAGATTTACAATTCCTTTTACTTTTGGTCAACTATGGATATGTATCTTTGATCAGATTCCTTACTTTCAATTTTTACTTCCTACATCTCTTGTTTGAGCCTGATAATCTCTGCAAAGGTTGTGTCGAGTTCTTGTTGCTTCTGTTGGACTTTTCTCTTGAGGTATTGTGTGTCTGTATTCTTGACTTCTTCTAATTGAGTTCTAAGACTTCTAATCATCTCCTCAGACTCTTCATTTTCCTTGATGAGTTCTTTTGTTGTCTTCAATTATGCTTCCAAAAATCTTGTCTTTTCCTTTTGACTTTTGAGTTCCTTTATCACCTTGATCACTTGGTTTTGAAACTGTCTTACTCATTTCTCCAATTTCTTTGTCGTAATCAGAAGGATCTGAATTTTCAATAACATCTTGACCTTATTGCTTTGTTGAATAGAGAGTATGAAGCTTTTCCCAAAGAGATTTAGCTGTTGAATATTGACCAACTTTTGTTTTCACAGAATTTGGCAAAACATAAAAAATTACATTCATGGCCTTTGAATTGTACCTTTTAGCTTTGGCGGTAGATGTGTCTCTAGAAACAACTGATTCCCATACTCCATGTGTCTGCAAATGTACTTTCATCCTGGATTCCCATATCCAGTAATTATCTTCATCAAAATCAGGGGTTGGTACATAATACTCACTTTCTTTAGATTTTGTTGTACCTATACCTTCCTTTGAAATCCTTGCAACCTGCTTCTTTGACTTTCCCATCTCTATGCTTTGAAACTGCCTTCCAACTGTTAAGTTGTTACTGAAGGAACCAAGCTCTGATTCCAATTGTTGGAAACACTGAGGGGGGGTGAATCAATATTTCTTAGCAATTAGCACTTATTAATATTTTTCAGAGCATTAGTTAATCTTTAGTTATTATTATTGTTCTTCTTTAGATGATCATAAACAATAATCAACAGTAGACAACACCATACAACAATGCAGAAAGATAAAACAGAGGACAGATATTTTTAGGTGGAAACCCCCCTCCGGGTCAAAAACCACCAAATGCTTATTTAGTAATTATTTTCTCCTTGTTAAAAGAAAATTAATAACATAAAAATTTCAATTGCAACTGAGGGATGTATCAACCCCCTAATTCACAGGCCACAACCTATAGGATGCTACTAAACCCTAATATCCTGTTGCAACCAGAAGGACACCCCAACGCCCTGTGGATCAAGCCACAACCTAATGAGTGCCACAACACTTTGTTTACCAGCTGCTATTAGAAAGGATGCTTTGTTGCCCTGTTAGTTTATCAGCCACAACTAAATGCACACCACAACACCCTCTGCAAGCCACAACTTGCCCTAGCACCACCCTGCCACCCTGAACTATTCTTAGGCCCCAACTTACCCTAGCACCACCTTGCCACCCTAAACTATTCTTAGGCCCCAACTTACCCTAGCACCACCTTGCCACCCTGAAGTGTTCTCAGGCCACAACTTAAAGGTGACTCCAATCACCTGCCTTGCACCACCCTGCCACCCTGACAAGCCAGAAGACCACGTTTCACAATTTTCACACTGGATCTCCCTGTGCTCTGAATCAATAGAAGAATGTTATAAAGAAGATGTTATAATGTCTTGGTAGCCATTGATCACTGTAATACACTGCTCAAGTTGCTCACTACACAATACTGCCCAAACTAATCACTGCACAATATCGCACATCAAACCCTGACTGCCAATGCTGCCAAGTCAACTAACACTACACAAGTTGACCACTATTTATCACTGTACAACGTGTTATTATTGACCACTGTCACTACTCAACTCACATCACTATCACAGCTCAACTACACACATAGGTCACTGCATATCACTGCTAGATCATTGCACTGCACATGAATAAAAGAGCATCCATGAGCTCATAAAGCTGCCTACCAACATCACTAAACCAATCACCCTGTAATGCTGCAAATGCTGAACCTGAATGCCTGATAATGGCATACTCCAAGATGCCTCAGGTCATCCCTATGACCTGCTACCAATGCTCTCAAACTTTGCCCACGGAGAGCTACCAACATGTCCCTTCATTGTTGATCACTAGTCATACACTGCTATCCATCTTCACATCAATAAATTGTACAACAAGATGATATTGCCATCAAAGACCTTAATGATCAACATTACTCCTTTGCTAATTTTGATTAGAACTAGTTATTCAACACAGATAAGATAAAGGCTAAAAGGTAAGTCTTTCATCACAAACAAAAATCCGCAATATACTTCTGAGATTTCTTACAAGGTTGACGCCCTGATGAGGGCCATACTTCGTCTACCTATTATAGAATAAGCCAGCGAGTGCCAAACTCCAAAAAAAAAAGAACTTGTCTTTAGATCTGACATTATCACCTCAAAGTCCGAAACATAAGATTATCGTTGAACGCGTCATAAGAATAGTTTGTTATGTTGTTGTGATTTGATAGATGAATTAGGCCTTATTTTATAGGTCTAGGATGGGCTTCTTAAAGTGGACGTCGAAGGGTTTTGATTTTTAATAACTTTAAGAATAAACTTTAAATTTAAATAATGATTCCTAACTTTATAATGTTCCCATTATATTTTAATTTATGACTTATTTATTTATTTATTTTTATATATAATTGAATTTTTTAATTTTAATGTTAATTTCAATTTTAATTGTCCTTTTATTAAATTTCTTTATTCAATTTCATTTTGACCTTTAACCATGGCTTATCATTAGGGTGTTGGGGTTGTAGACCAGAATCTGGGGGCTTCAACTTCAAATGAGTATATTTCTCAAACCAGGAGGACTTATGTGGCGTACCACACAATGTTTTAAAATTCTGACTCCGATTCCGACTCGGTATCGACTCGGCCGGCTCGATTTCAATGACTCAGATGTTGTAAAAAATACATTAAATATTTATTTTTTTTATAAAAAAACATAATTTTAAAGATTTTCATTCATATTTCCAAACACACTGCATTAGAATATAGATAGAAGACAACATATGATCAAAGTAGGCTCATATATATATCCATTATATCAAAATGGCACCCAATGCACTATCCAATACATACATGATGATGATATAGAGATCAAAACAAAAACACATAACCAAGGAGGCTGGAAATGACCTCTACAACAAAAGTAAACTGTGACTAGTACTACAGACTACTGCTAGAGGAGCCAAGATCATCTGGATCAACCACTGGATCAAATTTAGACAGGCGGCCCCATGGCTCCTCCTCATCATCATTTCCAACTGCAACTCTAGAAGTGGTAGAACTAGCAGGTTGTGCAACAGCTGCAAGCTAAGATAAACGAGATATGCGCTTTTGTCGTGGCTGAGCAGAGGACGCGCCTGCAACTGAAGGACTTGCTAGCTCTGAGGCTGAGGCTGGTACAAGTGGATCAAGATCTGCATTCAACTGAACATTATGTTCGAGTGATGCTATCGTCTGTAATTCATAATCAATATCCTCATCAGAACCAAACTCTGCTGGATGACTCTCCACTACCCAATCTAATGTTGGATCAATGTCTTCCAACACAATGGGATCTGAATCAGGTCTTTTGTTCAACAATTGGTTACGTCTGAGCCGGAGGTTGTATTGGACATAGACTAGATCATTTAACCATTTTTGATCCAAATGGTTTGTCTTCTTTGTGTGAATCCTCTCAAAAATAGAACAATTGCACTCACACCCAGTAGCACGAATTGCAAACTTCTGCAATTCAGGACAATGGCTACCAAAAGCCTCCCACAATTGTGCTACAAAAAACATAGGAGTGTAATAAGTTAGCTCAACAAAATTACAAATTATATCCAACTTTCAAATTATAAACAATTTAACAAACTAAGTATTAAGAATTTCAAAATTGAAATTTTGTTTACCTGGCTCATCTGTTTCCCTTGCAATCTTTGCTAGGTTCTTCCCAAAGGTGCCTGAGGCATTGCTGAAGGTTGTGACCTGTCAGTGTATCTCCAGCTGATAACACTCCAATGGGATCATGTGATTAATGCAGTGAATCAATCCATCTCTAACCTCCCCCTTCAAAGCTCTTGTCTCCTTAGCTTTATAATGATATCGTGGGTTCAAAAAATACCCAGCTACATGTATAGGGCGATGGAGTTGATTGTTCCATCTTTCATCAATGATTGCCCAAATGGGCCCATACTTAGCCACTTTATCCTTGTATGCCCTTTTTATTTGCTCCTTTGCTTGATCCA